>JADDOH010016328.1:0-36091 GCA_016648135.1 Agrypnia vestita | reverse complement strand
TTTTCCTTAATTAATTTATTTATTTATATAGGTATATATTTTTATTTGAAGACATTATTATACAATTACAGTAAGTAAATTTTCAGTTGCTGTTCTACCTTTGGAGGTAAGCCAGTTGTTTGCTAAAGCTTTTATTTTATTAATTGAGTATATTCTGATTTCCGGGAAGTCTGTTTTAAATATGTTAAATATTTTAGGCCCTATGTATGAGTAATTTTTCTGTTCGTGTGTTGTCTTAGTTTTTGGTATTTCGTCAAGGTTTCGTAATGCTTGTCTAGTATTATGTGAATGCGAGTTACTGGTTGCTGTTAGGTGGTTTGTGTTTTTAATGTAGAAGATGAGGGTAGACTTAACGAACAGCTGTCTAACGTCCAGTACATTAAATTCTCTGAATAGTCTGTCTGATTGGTATGTGAATGGTTTCTTATTAATGACTCGGAGCAAGGTTTTTTGTGCCGTTATAGCTGGTTTTAATGTGGTTTTGTAAGTACCTCCCCAACTTGGAATCGCATAGTTCAAAAATGACTGGGCAAGAGCATTATAGATAGTTTTGAGTTGCTGTTTATTAAAAATATTACGTATGGATTTAAAAAGGTAAATGAGTTTTAAAAGTTTTCCCGATAATAGTTCAATGTGAAGTTTCCAGTTTAGGTGCCGGTCTATTATGATTCCCAAGTATTTCACACTATCTGCATTTTCCAAGGGGGTGCAATCACAGTTTTGGTGTTGGCAATCATGCATAGTCAATTTTAAATCGCTAGATGGCTGCCCTCTTTTATCTATGCTGAATGTCAAATACTTAGTTTTTTTGAGATTGACTGTTAGCAAATTATCTTCCAGCCAGTGTTTTACTATGTTGCAACCCAGTTCAGCTGCTTTGAAAACAAGATCCCATGATGAAGCGTGGAACAGGAGTATTGTATCGTCTGCAAAAGTAACTACTTTCCCCCCCGTTGTTAGCTTGCATAAATCGTTTATGTATAGGAGGAATAAAACAGGTCCCAGTGTACTTCCTTGAGGGACTCCGTATTTGATGTAATGTTCGTCACTTTTAGATTTGTCAAGTTGTGTAAATTGATTAGCAGAAGATCTGGTCTGGATACCCACCGGAGGACTCTGTAATCACACCAGGGTTGGTCACAGAACCACCAGGCGCTGCCTGGACGCTCACCCAGCTCACCTTCGAGGATTGCTCGGTATTTGTACCCGCACCCCCTGAGGAAAAAATACTCAATAGGACGCCGCTAGTACGCCGCGTTATAAAAAACTGGCGCCCAACTTACGGCCAAATACGAGTATATCATCGCGAGTGATCGACGGAAGTGAACCGACGGAAGTAAATCGTCGCAATTTTTTCGACGTGAACAAAGTATTGCGAGTAAATCGACGGAAGTGAATAGTCGCGATTTAATCGACGTGAACGAAGTATCGCGAGTGAACAGTCGCGAATTTTGAATAGAGTTCTAAAGTGAATTCGTAAATCTAACAATGGCAAAAAACGTAGTGATGTCCAACGAACAACTCCTAGAGCTCATGGCTGCTATGTCTACATGTGCCCAAAAAAGAGGAAGCCTGCTAAACTGCACCTCACGCTTCGATGGTACCGAAGAGCGAAGTCAGGTGGAAGCATTTATATCGGCAATCAGCATGTACAAGACGCTTTAACAAATTGGAGATCAAGATGCACTTGACGGACTCCTCCTGCTACTCCAAAAGGATGCAGCTTCGTGGTGGCTTGGAGTAAAAGATAAGGTATCAACATGGGATGAAGCTATCGGCATGCTTAGGCATGCCTTTGCACCAAAAAGACCGGCTTACAAGGTGTACGAGGAGATCTTCAGTACGAAACAAGATAATCGCACAGCAACTGACATATTTATCAGCCAGAAGAGGCTATTACTCGCTGAACTCCCTGAACCGGTCCACGATGAACGTACCCAGATCGACATCATCTTTAGTCAGATTAATATCCAAATTAGAGACCGGATGCCACGAGAGACTATTAATACTTTTCACGATCTCCTGAGACGAGCCCGGTATATCGAGGAGGGTCTGCGAGAAAATGAAGCTACGAAAGAATGGAAAGTGAAAGGCAAAGGACAACGACCGCAAGGGAATTCTGCACAGAACAAACCATGGTGCAAATATTGCCGTACTCGCGGGCACACATTCGAGGAGTGCAGGTCCCGCCCAAAACACAAGCGCAAAGAAGGCACCAAGAATATAGTAACCTGTTACGGATGCGGAACCCCTGGGTTTATAAGGAGTAAGTGCCCAAGGTGTAACCCGGGAGCAGAGGCAACCAATCCTGAAAGAAGGCAACAACTAGACTTCAATGCTTTCCATGGCATAGTACTGGAGAAGCCGCGAGCGAGACCTATACTAACCATTGGTATCGATGACTTGAAAGGAACAGGTTATATTGATACAGGAGCCAAGATGAGTCTTGCCTCTAGGAAACTGTTCGAGATTCTGAAAAAAAGAAATTATTCTTTCGCAAAGAAAGTGATAAGAATTGCACTGGCAGACGGCCACCCCAAAATACAAGAAGTACTCACCGTAGAGGTGGCAGTCCAACTACAAGGACGAACCCTACCAACGACGTTTGTTATTTTGCCCAACGCAGAGGACAACCGCACACTACTGGGTGTTGATTTCATAGAGAATGCTGGAATATCGCTAAATATACCACAGCGGACCTGGACTTTTGTAGATAACCCAGCCAGAACATTCAAATTAAGCATGGGAAGCGAAGAAAGTGATCTGGCATCTTATCAGAAGAGGCTCCGAGATGAAGAAGAAAATCATGAAATTTCTCAAATTCTAAGAAAATTTCGTCTAGATACACTGAGTCCACTACGCCAAACACCAAAAGACTCAACCCGCTTTGAGGTTGAGGGCTCAACCACAGTTCTGAGCCCACTGGAGACGCGCTCAACAAATCGCAACACGGATGCGACTTGGCAGAAATTAACTGAGCTTAACGAAGCATTTGAGGAACATGCACTACCAGAGGAAGAACTACGCGAAATTATGGAAACCTCCCTACGGCTCTTTCCCCTATCACCTATACGAAAGACGATGCCAACGATTGACCTGGCATTAGTAGATACAGAGATGGTGGACTTGCGTCCAGAGGAGGCGATTCACCTGGACCAGGAACAACGGCAGAAACTAAACAAAGTGATCACAGCCCATAAGGATGTATTCTCAACATGCATGAGACCGACGGACAAGATTGAACATTGCATAGACACAGGAGAACATGCGCCCATTTCTGTTCCACCTTACCGCCTGTCAGCAACCCGGCAGGAAGAGCTTCGAGAGTCCATTAACGAAATGTTACGCCTGGATATAATAGAGGAATGCGAATCGCCATGGAGCGCGCCAGTCGTATTAGTCCCTAAGAAGGACGGTGGAACAAGAGTATGCGTTGACTATCGCCGTCTCAATGAGGTCACAGTGCCAGACGTGTACCCTTTACCAAGAATGGATGATCTGCTGCACACCGCAAAGCAAACAGCTTTCATGTCGACAATCGATCTACGTGCTGGTTACTGGCAAGTCAAAGTACGGGAGAAAGATCAGACGAAGACTGCCTTTATCACTCCTTTCGGCCTGTACAAATTCTGTATATATACATTTATTGGCAAAGACGTCCAGTTGCTTGTACCTGTTTGCTAGTCTAGGAAGCCTTTGCAGTGGGGAATTAAAGACGTAGTTAGTAGCTGAAGTTTCCACGGCAAAACCTGCATGACTTCTAGTTATGCGAGACGGAACACGCGAGCGGATACGTTCTAGTAGTTGAGGACAGTCGATAGTACCATTTATTAGTTTGTATAAAAAGAGAAAGTCCAGTGTCGTTTAAAGAATAGAGTTAAGTTTAATTCGTTTAATGTGACTTTGTGCATTGAATAGTTAGTTAACCAGTAATTAATAAACCGCTAATTAATTTCCAGTGTTTTTATTTATTCTTCCTCTATCCACGACTTATGACAATTTTTCGGGAGCAAAGCGAAATATTAAAATGAGTGCATCTCTGTTGCGAAAGCGTGGATTTTTCAAATAAGCCATCCATTTAAAAGTGAGGACAATGTCGGATTCACCTAGATCGCCGTGTCTAATTTATGATTGTAGCGCTTGGGCCGAACTCCGTTCTCAACCTGATTTTTTTTATTCTTTATTCAATCGGAACAGACATCGCACACGGGTCGCCGCCATCGGGCAGCGATTCGCGGATAAAGTTTTGGAACACGAACGTTCCACAAAAGACTTTTTACGATACGTGGGTACAATGGCGCTGGAAACAGTTTCCAAAGATTTCCGCATCGAGCGGTTTCCAAAGGTTTTTTAACTCTAAAAAAAAAAACCCCGCGATATCCTTTCTTTCAATCGACGCCAAAGCCGAACATAATAGTTTAGATAATAATAGTTAAGTTGTCAAACTGAAACATTTCGTGAGTAATTCGCGTTCGTTCCTCTTATTTTTGGCATTCAGCATTTTGCGGGTACACGGTGTTTCTGAAAAGACTCAAAGACAAGACGATTATTGTTTAACTTTATATGAAAATATACGAAAACTTTGTGTTCATTCGTTTCGTTATTTAAAATGACACTAACACCATCGCTGAACGTCATCGAGGTATAATTTTTTATAGGATATGGAATTCTTTTTCTGATTCATCATTTATATGATCACAGAAGAATGAAGACCTCGAAATCAATTTCTTGCCAAGATTATTGGTAACCGTTAACTTGCAGTAAATGATCAGACTATCAGCTTTGAAGATTGAATGAATTTCTACTTACAATGCTGGTCCGCCTTAAAAAGTTTACTACAATAATCCTTTAGTATGTAGCAATTTGTCAAAGCTTCTCTCCACTGCTGGATATAGGCCTCTTTCGTACACTTCCATCCTTGTTGTTATTTGAAGACCCCGTGGCAAGAAGTTGTTAACTAACATTCAAGTCATTTTGAGATTATTAGACATTTGCATTTCGCCTATGAAAAATGTGTTTTATTGCTAATTCAAGATTAATTTTTATTGATTTATGTCACTAAAATATCAAAAAAGTTTTTATAAAGTAAAAAAAACGCATTTATGCACAAAAAAATAAAAATATACTAATTTCCTCTAAAAAAATATAGTTAACAACCATTTTTTTTCGCCTCTGAAACTCATTTTTAATAGAATAAAACCTTTTTAAAATTGGTAAATCACGAACATCAAACAACCCTTCAAATGCTATCCGTTTTTACCATCCATTATCCAAAATTACAAAATACCTGGCATGTTAATTAATAATACAAAACATGGTATGTACCATTTAAAATTATTGAAAAATAATACATAAGTACATATTATAATAGTCTTCAAATAAAAACAAATATATGACAGTACTGCCTGAGTAAAATTTATATTAACCATAAATATTCCAATCAAATTAAAAGGCGTATTAATTTCAGAATGATGGCATGAAAATGTTATTATTGAAGATGTTCTTCCAAATTTTTATGAAAAAGTGTAGTTAACATGTTCATCCCTATGATTTGAACATGTTCTAATTATTTTTAAGTTCTGAACTCATTTCCAATGGAAAGAGCGTACAATATTTAGTTTAGACGGCTTATTAACTCATTTTTGAAAAAAATGTTAGTTAACAACTTCTTGCCATAGAGTCTTCATTCGCTAATTGTAGCCATTTCTTTCCCCCCACAGCGGTTATGTCATCGGCCCATTTCTTTTGAGGTGAAAATAAAATGGCAAATTGTTGCCATTTTATTCAAAAAAATGTTTGTTATGTTTGTGACTTTTTTAAATGATGGATCTATTGTTTTCAAATAGCTGTCAATGTAATATTTATTGGCTTTGAATAATACTACCTGGATGAATCAATCCAGTTTTTACTCCCTTCTATATTAAATCGTGGCTTCTGCTTGTCTTCTTGTCTGACGAAAAAACTTTGGATCCATTTTAAACCCCTTTCCCGTGATCCAATCGAGCTGAAACTTTGCAAGCATACTCGTGGCGACGATCAAGAAGATCTATCAAATTTTAGTTAAAAAAATTAATAAATTTTTGGATTTTTCAAATTTTGAATGGTTTTTTCATGCAACTTATTAAATTGCATGAAAATATTTCAACGCGTCTGGTAGACGAGAAACCTGATTATAGTATAATTTTGGATTTTTGGAAATTTTTTATTACTCCCTTTCGTAGCGTCGCCCGACCGAAGCTCAACACGTAGGTTAAGCGAAAAAAAAATGTTTCAACTAGTAAATGAGAAAGGGAGTATAATAAAAACTTGGTTTTTATGGGTTACTTTTTTATTTCTATCTTTTTATTTATTTTGTTTCAAATATCGTAGAAGTGTGTTCTAAATGTGTAAAATCATAATAAATGCGATAGTTTCATAATAAATGATTAGGGTATCAAACGGGGAGATGGTAGAAGGCAAATGTCGTGGCTGTGCAACATCAGAGGAGGAGGAGGACAGAGAAGTTAGTGCACAGGTGATCGCCAATATCGGAGGGACCTGATAAGGTACAAAAAACAAGCGAGCCTTACAGTAGTCGCATATGATGTGTAACATTTGACATCTCACAATTAAACGTACCAATTGAGCAGCGACAGAAATTAACATCAAAATTTTCAAAAGCCAATACCTATATATTTATTCATTAGTAAATACTAATTATTTATTATTGAATTTTGCCGCACTGTGAGCTGTCATGAAGAGTCTGACAGACGTTCACGTTTATCCGAGAATCAAACCCAAATTAAATATTGTACTTCATACCTGCCCGAGAACTGCGATTAACTGCAATTAATTTAGATAGGTACCGTATATCTACATACCTACACATTTTTATTTAGAAATGTGTTTGGTCAATTATATGTTTTTATTTATTTACATAGATGGCGGTAGTGTGCCGCCATACATATTGTATGAAAACTTTGAATAAATATTTAAAAATAATCACATAAATTACATAAGTTACAACATCCACACGCTTGATACCAGCCGCGCAGCATATATGCAAAATCAAAAGTGTTGACTGTTGGAAGTGTGCGTCTTTGTCGTGATGGCACTTGCTGCACATTGATTTCTTTATAAACGACGAGTGTCTTTTCATCGCGCGCGCTCATTATTCAAATGAGGTTGCGCGCGTTCATTATCACGAAATCACTCTTACAGATTGCAGGAAAGCGAGAGGAAAGATGTGAAACATCAAAAAGAAGAAGGACGGGTTTAGCAAGAAGCTTAATCAATTTAATCGGAATGTTTGTATCAGAACTACCCGGTAGGCGCTAGAGCCAAGGTCAGCGGAGAGCAGCTCGTGTTCAATGTAAATCTCCCGGAGGCGGCTCGCGGCGGCAAACGGCTTTCGTACCAATAAGAACATTTCCCCCCTCCTCCTCCGCGCGGCTTGCAGAGGGCCGCCGGAATAAAATGCGGGTCTCCGCGCGCCGGGCCCCAGACGCGCCGGGACCTCGCCGGGGTGGGGTGCTCCCGGGGCCCGGCGGGCGGCGCGGCGGTCTTTCGCGGTTGTTACGTCCCGCGTCAAGATTTGGTACATACATGACCTACAACAAGAGACTTACTTTGCTATTCTGAAAACAGCAATATTTAATAGACGAAAATAAAAAAAAACAAGCGTGCCTTATAGACGTAGCACTGTAACTTGGCGTGCGAGGGAGGGCGTCCCTATCGCGTAACAGAAGTTGTCAGGGTGTAAATTTATTACACAATACATAATGTACAGAATGTCCGGTGACCGGTGTCGTATTAAATGCGGAAATTTGGTCGGGCAGCACTAAAGAAACCATGCAGTAATGGCGGCCGTTCTATCTGTCAAACTGTCAGACGGTAATATCGGTCCATTATTCGCTTTTTCAGCTTCGAAAAACTTTAATACTTCATTGGCAATTGTTCTTGCACCATCCCAGACTGTTTAGGATGTTTTGGACATAATAATTTGGTGTATATTGGTAATCAAGATGTCACCGCTCCCGACCAAATACAAAATTGTACTGAATGACAGGGCGAGGGGTTACCGCTGGGTGTGGGTTTTATTCAAAATTCGCCGCACGCCAAGTTACGTTGGGCAAGCAATAGGCCGTTCGCACTTTGGATACGAATTATTACGTACGCATTCGTACGATTATTTTCGTACGTCTTGCGTTGGTCACGATCAGTTACTTTTCGCATTACTCTCGCCTCTTTCTTCTTACTCGTAGGCTGCTACGGCGTTGTCGGCATCGTAGAACCAAATAGAACGAAATATAATATACTAAAAGGAATGAAATTGGTAAATTCCATCATATTATGCCAAACTTAAATAATGACAAATTTCGTGACTATCTAATAGATTCACAAAGCTGGGGAGAGTCGAACTGCAACGAGAGCTCATAACATTGGAGAAATATTTAAAAGTTTTTTTATTCGAAGTACCTTCCTAATTACACCTCACTTTCATTAAACCATATTATTTAACTTACAGGTATTTTTAGTTCTTTAGAGATTCTCCGCCATGATCTGCGCTGATTGTCACGCAGTTGAATCACTTTGGTCCTATAAACATTTGTGGTCATGTATCAAATTGACAAAATTTTCAATATCCATCGTACGAAATCGCAAAAATTTCCGAACAAATCCGGATCGTGTCGGACGTCGCATCTATACGTGCGTACACGCACTACTAAATCGTGTACAGTTTGCGATGTTCAATATTACTTCGAAGGTCAGGTATGTATCTATTTGCGTATTCTGGTATTTCGTTGAACGACTACATTGCACTGTACATCATAGCTTTTAGAGAAGTTGCGGTACAAAGATCATAATCTTTTTGTTCAATTTGAACCATAAATAGTAATAACTATGGACGTTCTGTACCATCGCCTAAAATACTTTTAGGCCCCCTCTGCTAACAAATTTGCCTCGAGTGATGAGACGCGGGATCTGATATTGTTCCGGATGTTTCATGATACGGCCAAAATATTATAATTTTCCGGATTGTTATCGTTCAAGGATTTCCTTTTCTCTTCGTACCAGAATCAAAACATTGCTATTTTGCAGTAACTGCCATTTGAATATTAAAATAACATAAAAACTCGAGAATTGGAAGCCGCACCGCGTGTCATCTCCATCGACCAATAACATCACGCGTTCAGTTCAATATATTGTATAGAGATGCTAGAACCCGGATTTAAAATGTACTGAATTCTAGATTTTATGTGTCTATCCCTTCCAAAATCATGTTTCCTGTAAACCTATTAGTAATTCTCGATGATTGGATTAAATTTTTTTTGGATATACTTCTATACCAGATTGCGCATTGTCGTAATCTTATTGAAAATGCAATATTATTGAAAAAAATAATAATATCACACGTCAATACAGGTTTTATTATAATTTTCGCATAGAAAGCTTATTTTCTTTTCTATTTTTTGTTATACTTATATAACGACGTCGTTATAATGAGCTTATCAAACACACTGCGCAGTTGTTCGGTCGACCCATTTTCTTTGCCGATTTTACACCGGCGGCGGCGCGCAGTGTGGCGCCGCCGCCGGTCTAAGACAGAATATGTATATAAAAATGAACAAATAAACAAACAATTTAGGCATAAATCTACCTGTAAAGTATTGAGAACTAGTTCTCTACACCCTGTATAAACTTCTTCACGGGTCACGGGTCGTAGCCATGGGAGGCAATATTTTTTTTTACCAAAAGGTCACTGGACATGAGTTAGATCGAAGTACCGTTCTTAATTTGATAGTCAATAAATATTTTAAAAATATTTCACACACTACAATGTTTATTTAATTCCCAGTAATTAACGCTGTTTCTATCGCTTTGACCACTTTACAGTAAACTCCGTGCAATATTCGCAAGTAGAAAGACTTCTCGCCCCGGTATTCCTTTATTTATTACCGCTGGTATCTCTAACGCTGGTCACGCTGCGGGCGCTCTGTTGGTAATTTCGCATGTGTTACTTCACGAATGCCTGATCCCCGTCGCATGATGCCCTGTATTTATAGGTGAATTCCTTATTCAAGAGATTACGAGATCGTGGATCGAGATTGTGGATCGTTCTAGACGATTCCAAAGTGTTGCAAAGTGCATTTCAGAATGTTCGATGGTATTGTTGTTCACCATCTCGTTAAAATATTTTCTTCTTCTTCTTCCTTGCACTGTCCCAAACCATCGCCTAAGCAGGCTGTTGGGGCCAGCTTTTCTCGTTCTCAGGCTGTATCTTCTTCGGTTCTGGGAGTCGCTTTCATCCAGGCCGTTTCTCTGTAGGATTTTGGAGCATTGAGTCATCCAGGAGTTCTTTGGTCTTCCTCTGGATGACCGTCTATGAAGCTCCATGGACATTGCCTGCCTCACCGTGTGGTCTGGTGGTCTCCGTCTTGTGTGTCTTTTCTCTTACAATACTTTGATTTTTTAGTTTTCATTTGTAAGACTGTGCGGTTCCACCGGGTAGTTGAAAAACACATTAAGCCCGCACGAAACAAAGACATTTCAATAAACATTAAAATAAAAATACGATTTCGGATATCGTCAATGTCGCTGTAAAATAATAGCGTAATGACAATACAAAAACGATAATAATGGACAAAAATTCACAAGACAAAATTGCCCATCTGAATCGAAATACTCGAAGGGTAGGTGGTAGGAAACGATTACCAATCAAACAGGCGAGCCTTTCGGATCGGGAAGCGCCGAATCGAAGGCTGTTGTAATCCAACCCTTATTGTTTGAAGGGGGTGTGGGGGGAGGAGTTTTGATGGATCGGCGAAGGTCACGGGGGCCGGCCACGTGACTGGTGCAATAATCATTAGGGTGCGCGAAGACGAGAAGGGAAGACGAAGCGGAATAAGAAGATATTTCTCGGCGGCATTTAAAGTTGATCTGTTTATTATACTTTTTGTATCAATTTCGTCGCAATTTCTAATATTGAAAATCAAATCGGAAAGCAGTCGGCGGGCTAAAGGGCTTGAAGTCAGTTTTGTCAAGAGAAATAATTTTCAATATTTTTATATGTAGGTATGTTCTAAGAACACAGTTACTGAATTTACCCCAGAGGGATGATTATTTAATGAACGCAAATTAAATAACTTCTTCAAAAAGGGCAAAATAAAAATTTACCTGCTTTGTTTTCACAACTTATATATTTATAATATCAACATGTTTCAGGGCCAATGATCCCCTCGTTAGGATACAATGTATACTAACAAATTAAAAAAATATTTTTCGAGTTTTTATTTTTTATTTTGTCTTCGAGTTTAGTTGTAAAGTAGGCCACCACGAAAAGCTCTTTTATTTTAGCGGGAAAATGTATAGCCTATATCCACCTTGAAAATCTATTCTAAATATTGAAGAAAGAATTTTTGAAATTGGATGAGTGGTTTCGGAGATTACCTCGTACATCCAAACTTATAAACTAAATGGGGCTCGAACCACTGACCGACCAGATCACTAAGCGAGCGTCATGACCACTACAACAACATAGGCCTCCAGAACTCTTCTATACATTTAAAATAAAGAATGAGGTATAGGTCTTTCCATTTTAGAAAGACTATCGAATTAGTATGTGTAAGCCGTGCGTACGACGCACATCGTTTCGTTGTGTTGGTGTTTACGGTCAAACACCAACACAACGAAACAATGAGCCTCGTACTAAGTACACATACTCATTCGATTGTCTTTCTTAAATGAAGAGATGTTAAGCTATTGACTCTGCGCCATTGGTAGGAAGCAGCGAATAGGCTTGCTAATACAAAAAAAAACTAAATTTTAATATATTTTCTTGTTACAAGACAAAATTTAATTTTAACAATAAAGACCGACTTATTCGCTTTGAATGGATAAAATATCTTATTTTAACTTTTAACAAATTTTTTCATAGAAGATTTTCATGATAGATATTTATAAGATTTATTAATATAATTCTGGACATGTTATGTACGGCGAACACATCTCATGAATGTGGAATTCTTATTCAATCCAATCAATAATACGTGTATTATATCTGTATGTATTATTTCAGTACATTTCCACAAAAACCGAAAACTGATTGGTAAGGAAAGAGAAATAAACAGAGATACAGTATTGCCAGACAACAATTTGTCCCATTTCGAATCAAACATCGGTATTTTTTTTTTGGATGAGATTAAACATATTGCGAATAAAAATCAAAGCTTTATCGCTAATGATACAATACTATTATTTAATTCAAAAACTGGTCATTGTAAACTAATCATTAAATAGCGATAAAATATATATTATGTTCCGTTTTCGATAAACCGCTGTGACCTTCCAACAGATTTTAATATTATAATTTAAAAAAAACGTAGATGACATCAACCATAAACTTATATGCGCACAAACTTGCATAACGATAAAAAACCGTATGAAATAAAATATCTTAGCATTTCTATAGAATATGAAATGGAAGTCACATATAAACTCTATATTCAAAAGAGTTACAAAAATTATATATGTTTACATCCTATATCCTATACACTACAGAAATACTCAAATAAGAGAATGTCTCGAAGTAGAATTCTCATTGACGTTTATCGAAAAATCACAGCTAGGGTGGCTGGGACATATGTTGCGGATGCCGGCAGATAGACGGCCAAAGCGGATATTCCAGGCAAGACCAGAAGAAGACCAAGGGGCCGTCCTTAGAGGAGCTGGCGGAGACAGTTGGAGGACTGCTGCAAAGCGAGGTTGCAACTAAATTGGGCTGACGTGGAGAGCGAAGCCCACGATAGGAAGAGTTGGAACCTCCTATGCAGTGCAATGACCCCGGCCCAATAGGATAAGAAAAGAAGAAGAAGAAGAAGAAACATCCCATCATCAAAGACAATTAAAACTTTGTATTATGGTTTCATTCAATTAATACTACTATATGGCATTACTGGGTGGAGTGGAGCCTATATAACTTCATTGAACGTACTATTAATAGCACAAAAACCATAATTAAAATTATTTAAATAAAACAGAACCTACCCCACAAATGGAACATTACAAGAAATTTGTGCATCTACTATTATGGAATTTTAAAAAAAAGTATCAATACAACAAATCTTTAAAGAAAAATAAATAATGGATTCTCTAACTTCCAGGTTTCAGATTTCGATCATTTCTAAATCTAAACACGCCCAAATATAAAGCAAGCGCAACCCAGAACCATTATTCCTCTCTAGGTATTAAAGCATTCAATTCATTTCTCGAAAAATTAAAAAAAATTCAAGACCATACGTCATTTGAAAATGACATAAAAAATTCTTGAAATTCCCATGAGCTTCACTTTACATATATTTTTTTCTCAATATTCTTAACAACTTATTACAATTTCAATATCATGAAATGAAGTGATGTGATTACTCCTCCCGTAAGCATGAGCATCAGCTCTTTTAAGGCGAGTAAAACGTTTATTTGTATTAATGTATTATATTGTATTCATGAAATTATTATTTACCAAGATATACCTGTAACAAATAAATAATAAAAAATTAAAATGACGTCATTCCTTCAGTCATAATTTTTTTACGAGTAATAACAATTAACAATTAGTGATGGTGTTCTAACCGGTGACACACTAACCGTTATTTGAGATATGTTTCTATTACATTGATGATTGGCATTCGACGGTTAACCATCACTACTAGACCACCGACATGTCTCAGTTACCAATAATAAATACAATCAGATGCAGAAACGATCACATGCTCAAGGAGAACAAAGTGAAAATATATAAGACCTGTGTCCGCCCAATCATGACGTACGGTATCGAGACAAGGGCTGACACTACCAGAACTAAAAACCTCCTAAGAACAACTGAGATGAAGTCTCTCCGACCCATTGCGGGACTGACAATCCGAGACCGAGTGAGGATTCCGAAATACAAAGGACTTGCGACGTCGAGGATATTGTCCGATGGGGAAGATCTAGAAGACGTTACTGGAGAGATCATGTGGAGAGAGCTTGTTCCGAGAGAATAGTGAGCATATCAGCAAACAAGCTGCCCTCAGGTAGCTACCAGACTCCCAGGAAGACTGCATAAAAGATGGCGAGATAGCTGTACATCTGTATGCCAGGAACAGACTCCGAGCAATGACAGGACGCAGTCCTAGATGTAGCAGAAGAAGATACAAATTCCAAATAACTGAATAAGCGGTTAAAATAACGGTTTGACCATCACTATAGGTGGGGTCACTGGGCGAATGTCTGAATAAAAGCTATTTTTATTTATTTTAGTTCTTCTATACTAAGTGTGGTCGATATGTAAGCTTGTCGCCATCTTGCGACGCACTCGACAGGCAATGCGCGCCTAGCCGAGGCGCGCACCCGTGGCAGTCCAAACTAGCCAGAGAATACATCCTTACTCAACATTGATGAGATTACATCTCGTAGACGCTTTCGGCCCGTCTGTATAATTTTCCTCGTCATCTAGACTTCGGTAATGCGTAGTTAAAGTGTTTCAGACTTTCGTAACAATATTAATAAGTTAGGAATGTATTTTGCTTCCAAAATAGGGCAAGCTGTTCAAACTCTCCAATCCCCTAAGAACGAAAGTTTCCTGAATAGCTAACTACCCTCGCAGGGGGCGCAAACTTAGACATGCTCTCGGGGGATAAAGTCGGGACCTGTTTTAAAGTTTTCCATTCAACTGATTATTTCCAAATGTCAAGGGTTGAACCCACATAATTTACCGCCGCAGGCCCTAAAAGTACGCCCCGAAAATTCCGCCCATAACAAAGCATGCGATGATGTCTTGAGAATTAATTTCATTTCGATTTAATTAAAAATTTTAATGACCGGACTGTCATCGGTCTTCATTAACCCTGTCGGGATCAGTCTTCCGTGAACACATTCTCTGGAAGATAATACATCTAATACATTCCATGATGCATTAAAACGCTACTTTGGAATTGTATAGAATGCTCTATAAGCCTCACATAACCTCTAAAATAATCCCTTGACGGAATTTATCTATAAAAGGCGTCATGCAACGCGGGGTCTGGCAATTTATTCATAACAATGACAAGTGCGACATCTCAGCGTTAGAACCAGTGTGACCAGTGATTTGTGACGACGATATTACAACATACAAGCGGTAATAAATACCGGGGCGAGAAGTTTCTACATTCGAACATTGAACGGAGTTTACTAGAACGTGATCAAAGCAATAGGAACACCGTCAATTAGCGCGAATTAAGAAACAATACAATAATAAGTGTGTGAAATATTTGGGAGACGTTTATTACTTTATTTGACTTGTATTAAAGGTAAAGAAATTTTCATATTCGATTTAAGTCATATTCGATAAGTGAATATCATGGATCGTGTAGCGAAGCTAAAATGGTAATGGGCAAGGCAGGATACAAGATGAACTCCCAGAGTTCTGAAGTGGAGACCTTGGGAGAATAAAAGAGGCGTCGGAAGAACTCAAAAGAGATGGGCCGATGGTATATCCGCTGCGGGGAGAAAGAAATGGCTACAATTAGCAAATGACAAGGAAGGATGGAATGGTACGGTAGAGGCAGTGGAGAGATGAAGGCCGAAGATGAAGAAAAATAAGAATGGTTGTCCAATGTTTTAAAAAAAATAATTCAAATATTGCAAAAAAATTAGGTCATGGCTGCTTGAATATTTTTGACTCATAATCAAGGCAGGAATATAGATTCCTGCGAGGTTATTAATGTTTTCCAAATAACCCTGTTTATTAAAAATTCTATTATTATTATTTAGTTATTTAGACAGAGTTCTTTTCTGACACGTTCCATTGTTCCCGGAAGGATTATAATGTAAAAAGAATAAATCACCCCTTGCAGATCCGGGGCAAGCGAAGCACTGCCCCGCCAGCGCTAATAAATGTAGGCGCTCGTTTCTCCTCCCCCTCAATTAAAAAGATGTAACAATACGAGAGAGACTTCGGCGGGGCATCATAATAACTCATAAGAAAATAATAAGAGTGTTATCCCAACACTCAAAAATAGACGCGACTCAGATTTGCGACAGTCCGCCTTGTTCGGTGGTTACCCAACGCTCAAAAATCAACTTGGCATCTGCCAAGTGACTGGTAAAATGCGAATATTGCCACAATATTAAAAAAAAATTGTGCGTGTACTATCATGCGCGCGCGGTAGAAGTTATACTCAACTAAAATAAAGACAAAATTCTGTACAGAATATTTTGAGAATATCCAAATTTCCAAAAACATCTGTAATATATTTTGATTGATGATGTCCCCCCAGGGATAAGATCCAGAAGTGTGGGAGGCAGCGGTAGCAACATAGTTTAGCCGTGAATTCGAATGAAATTACACGAAGCCACGATGATAGACAGAGAGACAGCACGGACGAACGGACAGACAACGAAAATATTATGTTTGATATTTCAAAATTATCGTTTATGTGAAATGTGCTAGGATATAACAAGTGCAGACCCACCGCTTACCCAGGACAGTTTTAAAGCAAAAGCTCCTTTGTCGGTCCTGCTCATTTGCCGCCTGATTTTTTTAATGTTAAAAGCAACCGTTCGACCAGTTGTTGTAAAAATAAGCTGGCCGAACGGCTGTCTTCCAAAACTTGCCCCCATCGTCCCGGCTATTGATTTCTTTATTAAAAACACAGATTACGAAACAGAAACAGATTACGAAACGCAAAAGATAAATAGAGAAAGAAGAAAAAAACGCAATATATAATTCACGGATGAGGAGAAAAACAGATCGGCCAACTAAGGGAACTGAAGAGGGCATTCCCTTACGGGACAACACAGAAAGGAAAACATACGACTAGGATATAAGTCAACATGTTCGATACTTTTGATTATACATTATACACCACTAAATTGTATCTGCTATTCCAAAACAAATGAATGTATTTCGAGCCAAAAATAAATAAATAAAAAAACACGTCTCACTCACCTAGCGCCTATTCTTCTTTCTGGCCATGTTTCCTCTCGGCTGAACTGTCCGCCTGGGTCGTGCAGTCACGGTTCCGGTGACGCGGGCCGGCCTCCGCCCCCTGGGTCCTCCGCCCCCTGGGTCCTCCGCCCCCTGGGTGCTCCACCCCCTGGCTCTCCGCCCCGGGACCCTCCCCCCAGATCTCGATCCGCGACCTCCGCGAGACGCGGTCGGTAATGTTTCAAATCTCGCTGAAAACAACGCCGAATGGGTCACCAAATCAAAATCACAGAATCGAAATCAAATCACTATCGGCTGACATGGCAGTTACTTTTTGGTGAAAGACGACTATTTTAAATTGCGCTAAATTGAAATTTGTAACCCAAATATATACAACAGTTTATACTAGACGGTTTTAAGTATTATTTCAATGAATGTACTAAAAAATTTAATAACTACGATGGTAGATCCAGACACAAATTAATACAAGGGCCCAAAATAATTTAAACAATGTACTGTAAAAGTGCCTTATATACAGCTATTAAATACTAAAAATTGTAACCGAAGTAAACAAGTCAACTAAAAACAAAATAAAAAAAATGGATAATCGAAACACAAGAACATCTGATACCCTTATAAATGTAATTGTAATCATCATACAACTATCATTCGAGTCACTATTTTGTAAGCTAGGTATTAATATTAGTCACTAGTTACTAATTTATATTGTTTTTATAAAGTTTTAGTCATGTGTAAATCAATACACATATCTAACTTCTCATCTCCCGAACCTATATACAGATATATATGTACCTTTATAGGATTTAATATACTTATAATGTATGTAATATATATTATATTTTGTATATTTTCTTTTGGATTTAATAAATAAAATAAAATAAACATCACGTGTAATTAATTACTAACCTAAATACAGAAATTTCGTTACAGTAATATTCGAGTATAGCAGCGGGTCGCGTTATGGGGAGGGTTTTTTGGTCTTTAAGGGAAAAATATTGATGATCGGAGATATCTGTTTGAATGTGATGTTGTTTGTGTATTCCCCCAGAATTCAAGTTCATTATCCATTCTTTATGTGGTACCGAACAAGATATTTTTAATCTATGATGATCGAAAGAATGATTGGAATTAATTATATGGTTGGCGAATTGCGAGAAATTGTTATTTAATTAAACGCCAGTCCCGCAGGGTTAAAAAAAAAAAATATCTAGATTAGCCTTAGGTACTGGATGAAAGGTCACTGTAGTTAATAATAATTTTACGCAGGGGAGACAAAATACTAGATTTTCATTCCAACACTTAGGGCCAGCTATATCAATTTGGATTATAGTTGGCGACGATTAAACTGTGAATCTCGCTTAAGCCGTAGCGCGAAATTTTCGATGTGTGTCATCGAAAACGTTTTTTTCTGCGTCTGTGGTCGCCAACTATAATCCAAGTTGATACAACCGGCCCTTTGTGTGAAGTAGGGTAGAACTAAGTTAAACGCGAAATTTCATAAATATTCCATGATATTTTTATGCACGGAGATGTTTTGCAAAGAAAATGATTGCAACATTCGAAAAATATCTGATTCATGCATCTATTAATCTAACTAACCATAACGCCGTTTCCCCGCAGAGGTAGGCAGAGAGGATTTAACGCCATACTATTCCATCCTGGCACACCCCTTTTGCCTCGGTCACATTCATACATCTTCTCATACAAGTTCTACGGTTGTTGAGGCTTTTAACAGGGGCCATCTTCAAATACTTTTATTATCTGCTTCATGCATCTATTAATCCCTTACAATAATAATATCTATAAAATTACTTAAAGGTGATGTGATTAGTGTGTGCCTGTGTGTGTTTGTGTTTGTTTGTGTTTATGTTGGTTTCAAACCTATGAATTCATTATTTTAAATTTTTGATTAAGAATATACCTTGCGTGTATTTTCAAATATCAACGGACGAAATAAAACTGGTTTATCGTATGATATTAAATTTGTCTTTACTTTACAAGGGGCTCGCTGATCCAAGTTAAATTCAACAAGGGACTCGCAGATCTCTACTCAACTGTCTAGGTCTACGCAACTTATTACAGTAGGCATATGTCAACGTATAATACAAAACAACAGCGGAAAACTTACCCTACAGTCGGCTGATTCCACTTGTCACGTTTCTGAAACACTTAATGCGATCTGGTTAGTAATAAATGACGGTAGACGACTATCGCCGGCTCTCGTGATTGGCCGCTCTCAAATCGCGTTGAAGTGACGATCTGAGACCTGGGAAGACGTCTGCCCTGAGCTTTACATTTTTTGCAGACGCATACAGGGTGTACCAGAGCTAGCAGCAGAAACTTGGCCGGTAGATTCCTGCCGATGTCATGATGTATGAGATATGCAATATCAAAGTTTGCATTTTTTTTCAATACTTCCGACTTATTTTTTGCGAAGAGGTGAACTATCAATACAGTAACTTATATTGATTATGAAAAATTCATTTGCTCCAATACAACTTAAATAAAATGATAAAAACCTTGTAAAAAAAGAATTTTTTCAAGTTTTGCAAGTTTTTTTTGTTATTTTATTCGACTTACATTAAAGCGAATGAATTTTTCATAATCGACATAAGTGACTGTTCAACTTTTTGCAAAAAATAAGTCAGAAATATTGAGAAAAAAATGCAAACTTTGATATTGCATATCTTCATAACTATTGATATTACGCCACGGTTGCTTGAACATTTTAGACTCATAACATAGTCAGGAATCTTTGGCCAAGTTTCTGCTGCTAGATCTGGTACATCCTGTATAATAATATTAATGGTAAGCTGCACACGGCATTTCTCCTGATATATATATAATATGGTAAGCTGCACACGGTATACAAACGCAAATAAATGTTGTTACGCTTGCATACGCCAGTGTCTGAACACCTTCCTATTCCTATCAAGTGAACCAAGGTGAATATAGAAATATACAAACAAGAATAATAAACCGAATAGTGGGCGGATTACTATTCTTCATATTCAATCCTTCCGACACCCACAAACACACATTCAGGGTGTCTCTTAGTAGTAAAAACTTCAGGGGAATGTTCCTCATCCAATTTTGAACGGAAAATATACTTTGCGCTTTGGATAAAGGAGACAGCGACAAATTTTGCATTTTTTCCAAAAAAAAATCCGATTTAAATTTCGATTTTAAAATGAAAAAAATCCCAACTACGATGTCGCTTATCTCCTTGACCGTTGAGACATCACTCAAAAAATTAAATGACAAAGACTCTCCGAAGTTTATGCTACTAGCTACGAGACACCCTACATCGATATCTTCTAAATAACCTGAAAAAATATCAAACAATTATTTTACGAGTCGTGAAATGATTTCATAATTCAATTACGAAACCATATCACCGTAGAAAAATAATATTTATTACATATTATGTAACATTAATCAGTACCAGCGGCGTGCAGTCAGTACTTTAAAGTAATCTGTATTTCACCAGAATTACTATTATATTAATATTCATTAGATATTTATCGCGTAATATTAATATCAGAAATACCATCTGTAGGATAAACATCAAATTTGGCTTTATATTTGAGGTTACACCCTTTACTTCAATGTATTGACTGCACGCCCCTAATCACTAGGTACTCTATAAACTCTTTAAAATATTTGAAAATAATGAATTTTTATCAACACTTGTATACGTGGGGTATAAAAACAGGGACAGCAATATCCAAACAAAATTTAATGCAGTCACCGAGTATTACTAATTTATAATGTACTGAATTCCAGATTTTATAGGAAACATAACTTATTCTATAGGAAACATTAATGTGGAAGGGATTGATACATAAAATCTAGAATTCAGTACATTTTAAATTAGTAACTCTCGGTGAATGAATTCAAAACAATTTTTTATTTAATTAAGATAAATTATAGAAGTCTCACAGGGATGAAGCTATTTATATGAGAAACATGTATGGAATTCTTTCGTACGATGACCCGAGGCTTACAACTTGTATGAGATGGCTTAAGGGAGTATCCCGCAGTGGAAAAATCCAGTAATTGTGTTCTCAGAAAATACAAATCAAAATATTGTTAATATATTTTTTTTGGATATTGCTGCCTTTGCTTTTGTACCTCACGTAATACGATCTACAAAGAGCTCTTTGAATCACCAATAGCTTAAATTAATTAAATTAATAAACTTAAAAAATAAAGTAAAACTTTGATAGTACAGGATTAGACTGACGAGGAAAGCTTTTTGTGGATAATAAATCGCAAATGTAAAAAATAAATAGCGTACAATCTCGCTGTTTGTCGGGTTTCCATAAATAATAATTTTCGTAAATCCAATTTGCGAACCAAATGAACCAGAGCACATTTCTTTGAAATGCCTCCGCCAGCAAATAGGAAATTAGGTAAAAATATAGTAAAAAATAGATACGGACATACATTTTTTTAAAAATAAATACCTACGAATATATCGGCCGTATTCTGAAATTTCTGTTTCAATTTTGTCGTTCTAAGTTTTATAGGTTTGAAATTAATGATTTCAATCAATTAGAACGCTCTAAAACGAAAAAAACATTAAATTATTCACAAATTGCGGATAACTTAACGCTTGTTAAAATTGAATTCATTAATTTCAAATTATTATTTATTTAATTTTAAGTATAAAATTTTGATTGGACTGTGCCTGTTTCACTAGAAATATCTGTGTTGAGACAGGCATAGTTTACAATATTGTGTAGGTTCAAAACATAGTAAATAGATAATAAAGTGTTTAAAGCAACGTAACACAAAATATATCATATATATGAGGTTAAATTGTGTTAGTGTGTTTGTGTAAGTGTGCCTATTTTATCTCTCTAAATTGACGGCATTACAATGTTATAAAATAAGTGTCAAAATACCGAAAGAGTAATATTGCATATTTCAGAATATGGCCGAAGATCTGTGTTGTAGACATATTAAGTTATTTTTTAAATTTCTTTTCATGTTAGTTTTTAATTATTATTCATTTGCCATATACTATTGTTTTATATTTTGATTGTCAATACTTTTGATTTTCGGTTTTTAATTTGTTAGTATACCATTGGCCATTGGCCCTGAAATATATTGATATTTTTAATATATAAGAGGTGAAAACAATGTACATTTTTTTCTTTTCACTAATTTATAGTGTATAATCAAAAGATAAGGTTTTTTTAAAATTTTATGTTCAGGGGCCATTCAAGTATAACGTAAGCAGAATGTTATCATGTTTAACCCCCCCCCCCCCTTTCCATGTCAGCAGTGGTGGGAGAAATCTTAAACATTTTACAATTTGAAGTTTTTTTATTATTATTATTCATTTATTCATTCATCTTCATCCCCTTGTCCTAGTGGGGTCGGAGGGCCAAAGACTCGACATGGTGTTTCCATGTTCCCCTGTCTTGCGCTACTTCTGCATGAGTCAACCAGTCTAGACCCATTCTGTTTTCGTACACATTTTTCTGTTGCCTCTCCCAGCTTAATTTGGGGTGACCCACCGTCCGTCTTCTTTCGGGGTTGCCAGGAGGATTCGTTCCTCTGGCAATTATATTTAATATAAAAAAAACTGCAAATTGTAGATAAATGTTTGAGTTTTTTCCCGTTTAAGATCTTTATTAATTGTATAAATACTTAATAAAAACCCACGAAAATATGAATTTGCGTTGAATTGAGTGTGCCGCCACAATCCGTACCATAACATTTTCATATGGCGCGTCGAATATTATATAAGTATGATGAAAATAGGGTAGGACAACAAAACTGGCCTTAAATCCGCTCCTTATTTTTACGTGAATGTGTAAGTGTTTACCTAAGCCGGTATTACACGCGTGTGTGTAAGTGCCAGCCAGCGGAACATTCGGATGATGGATACCTAGCATAAATGTGCCAGACAGGACTGGAAAATTTATCTCAGACAGACTTTGAAGCATAACTCTCTCGGAAAACAATTCCCTCTCTAAGATAAAATTTTTCTCATATTTAAAAACCGACCGACGCGTAATCTGGTTTGCGGCGTTAAAGTTTTGCAGAGCAAAAACATGGACGTCGTTTATTCGCGGTTTTAATTATTACACAGTCGGCTGTATCCTGAAAACAGTAATATTTATATGTACAGAGTTTTCACAAGTTCACAATTTCAATGTCACAACATGATTTTGAATCATTTTAACGGAAACTCAATTACGAACGATTCCTGTAACAATATAATTTCAAACCCTAAAACTCTAAGCTAACCAATAGTGAGACAGAAAAATAAGCAATAAACAAAAATGTGAGAAACGAAATATGAAAATTAATCATATCAATCTATATAATATATATATATCTAATATATATATATATATATATAAAGAAATCCGTGATTCCCTACCCGCCAAGCTTTCTCCACAACCAGCCACAACCACCCACGGTGGTTATGGTGGTGGATAGCCCTTGGTGTCACATCGAAAATATGCGAGTTTGGTGGGGGTGGCGTGGTGGGAGTGGGAGACGAAAATGTGCTTTCTAGCACATTGTTTCGTTATGGGATGGCCGCAAATGCTTCAGATTGTTTCAAAATAGGCGCGCCGGCTGTGTCGGTGAGTCTAGAAGATTCCGGAAAAACCTGCTCTAGAAAGTTCTGGAAGGAGAAGGTTCTAGAAAATTCCCGAAAGTTCTATAAGGTTCTGAGTGGCGAAATATGTCAAGAAGGTTCCTGTACATTCGATAAATTTCTTGAAAGTTCCGGAAGGAGAATGTTCTAGAAGCCGCGCGGGCACAGCTAGAAAGCAAATAATAATAAATACCAATAGCTTTTAAAGCAAAACTCTCCTAAACATCGCATGTGCGGTTCAAAAGACCTACTTGCTCGTAAAATGAAGGTGTTCCCCTGCGATAATAAAAATAATATTTGGATAACTTACATAGCGCCGTTTTCGCGAATACTCACCTCAAGGGCGCTTTACACAGAAAAAATATTATTTTACAAAACAACTTACTGCTAAAAAAGAAAAAAACTTATTTACTATTACTTAATCACTAGGTGGCATGCAAGAAATGGAATTAAAATTGAATACTATAATAGTTGGGAGTGCCTGAAAGACGTTTTAAGAAATTTTGACGTTTTAAGTTTGACAGGTTTGAGATGAATGAATTTAATCAATCAGAAAGCTCTGAAACGCAATTTCCAACCCAATTACAATAATTTCGTTGTCTGTCTGTCTGCCCCCGTAACTTTGTGTAACGTCCGCAATTTGTCCACTGTTTGATAATGGATTTACAAGCCGAAACAGCTGTCATATTTAAAATAACACTTAACCTGCAGAACTTAATAATAATATTTAATTTATTTTAAATTTCACTAAAAGAAAGAAACAAAGGATGTAATTTCTGTTTCCCGTCTTTCGATTTTAATGACAAGTGTTTATATAAATCCATTATACTCCACATTTGCCTCTTATCAAGATGTCGTATTAATAAACCATGCAGATTCACGATTCTTTCCAAAGGTCTCAACTTAAAATCACAAGTAATAAATGTTAATTAATTAAGTATTAACGCGGGCGTTAAAAACTCTATTTTTGCGTTTGTGGGTCAACAATCACCAAAATAGTAATAAAAACTAGTGATGTAATGAATACTACATACTTTCACGAATACGAATATCAAACCTACTATTCGGCAAATACGAATAATTCAACAAGGTAACATAACACACCACTGTTCTTTTTTTACTAAGAGATTTAATAATTAAAATTTACCACCGGCATATTTAAAATTAACTTACCAGATTTCTTATCGAAATGTTTCCAAATATCACTTTTTTCACGCTTACGAGAGGTCATGTTATTAGATTTAATTTGAAATTATTTTATAAGAGTTGACACTTTTACACACAACGGAAATGAAATGAAACGAACAACACGTATTACAAAACACAAAACTATAATACATGAAATAATTATTAATAACGCAACGAAACTAGATGAAAAAACTTGTGTTAAACATATGCGAAACAAGTAACAATTGACAACTTGAGAACTTAACAAATCCATTCATTCAATATTAGGGGAATCCCCGATAATATAGTGCGTAGGATTCACGGTGCGCAGCCAAAACGTAATTTGCGTTTCGTTCTGTTATAAATAGCTTGCTTTTACTATTCGTGGTGCTATTCGGCGACTACGAATATTCGGTAAATATCTACTATTCGGCGAATACGAATATTCGAATTTGTATTCGTTGCATCGTTATTTTTAAAATAGGTTGGTAAGATTCTCGCGCTGTACAAGAATGACGAAAGCGAGGCCTTCCGTTGGACTCCCTTATTTGCGATATTTAGGGGTTTGTATTTTTCGTATTTGCGGATCGATGCGGGCCGGGCCCTTCGCATTTAATGCGGGACATTATCCGCGAATTATTTCATGCGGCCCCTATAAACAAGGGGGTATCTGCTCCTGTCGCATCCCTCAACTTTATCTGCCGCTTCCGTTCTCGTTTCGGGAAACTAAATCTTTCACTTTGATGCAATAATGTGCGTTCCTACGTCATTCCTGTATATAATATAATATTAGGTCCTCACATATGAAATTGACGTTTTGCCGTACTGGCAAATTTGATCTCAAATATCTTCTCTTTGGTTAGGAATTCCAAATCCAAATTTATACAGCTATTTACTCATGTATTTGTGTTTTGAAAATTGTAATTCATTTGTTTTTTCCTCAATTGTTTTTTTCTTTGCGTCACTCAGTTTACAAAATGAAAAACTTGAAATATCGCGTTATTTACGAGTACGAGTTCCACCGTGGCACCAGTGCTGCAGAAACGGCTCGAAGGATTAATGATGTGTATGGCGACGGTGCCGCAAAAGAAAACACAGTGCGTTTTTGGTTCCAACGTTTTCGTTCTGGAAATTTCGACCTGCAGAACAAGCCCCGTGGACGGCCGGAGACCAAAGTTGATAATGAAGAATTGAAGGCTATTGTGGAAGCGGATCCATCGCAAACCACATCCGAGTTAGCTGCAGGCTGCGGTGTTAGTGATAAAACTGTTTTAATCCACTTGAAGCAAATTGGTAAGGTGAAAAAGCTTGAAAGGTGGGTACCTCACGAATTGAGTGAAGCAAATCAACAAACGCGCGTTGACTGCTGCGTTGCATTACTCAACCGGCACAATAATGAAGGGATTTTAAATCGAATCATTACCTGTGATGAAAAGTGGATCCTGTACGATAATCGGAAGCGCTCATCGCAATGGCTGAACCCTGCCGAACCAGCCAAACCATGCCCCAAGCGAAAATTGACTCCAAAAAAGTTACTTGTGAGCGTTTGGTGGACTAGTGCTGGTGTCGTTCACTACAGCTTTCTTAAATCTGGCCAGACGATTACGGCAGATGTCTATTGTCAGCAACTGCAAACCATGATGGAAAAGCTAGCTGCTAAACAACGAGGCTGGTTAAATTGCTCTAGGCCACTGCTGCTTCATGATAACGCTAGACCACACACTGCACAACAGACGGCTACCCAATTAGATTAGAGGAGCTTCAATGGAATGTCTAAGACATCCACCGTACTCTCCGGACCTTGCCCCAACAGATTACCATTTTTTTCGAAATTTGGATAACTTCTTGCAAAGGAAAAAATTCAACTCCGATGGGGCAGTCCAAACCGCCTTCAAAGATTTTATTGATTCCCGTCCGAATGGTTTTTTTAGTAAAGGGATCGATAAACTACCTATGAGATGGCAAAAGTGCATAGATAGCAATGGTACATACTTTGATTAAATAAATATATTATAATAAAAAAAAATCGGCTTTATGTTCCTCCCATACTAAACGCCAATTTCATATGTAAGGACCTAATATAAGAAATAAAAACACGTTATGAAAAAATATATGAAATATAATAATAATAATAATAATAATAATACTAATAGTTCTTTATTTTAGCTTGATGAGAATAGATTCTCACCTCGCCACGTATATATATATATAAATAAGTAAAAATAGAAAACCAACAACAGAAATACAAGTAGAATAAGAAATAAAAACATGTCGAAATTAAAAATAGAAAGTAGAAAATAATAATAAAAATAGATAAATACATTAAAAATACTGGAGAACGGTCACTGTTGCATAATTAGTGTCCATCTTTTATGCATTGGGGAGTCAAGCCACATAGCAGCTGCTTGAATGATGGGGTTGCTAGACCCCCACATCCTCTTTCTTGCGCTAGCTATCTCCAGTCGTTGGAGAGCAGCAAAGCCATGGACCCTGTGTTCTGCGAACATACGAGATGCACTGCAACGCCAGGGTAGACCGAGCATTATCCCGAAGGCATTATTATATGGCACTCTCATAGAGTTATAGGACAGCAGAGTGTGTCTGCACCACAGCTCACTTGTGTATAGATTCGTGCAATAAGTAACGAAAAGGTATCTTTTCACTTCGTTACAGCATCTAGAAAACTTCCTGGCTAGCATATTGCACCTTACACTAATAGCTCTTCTCTGTCTTTCGATATCCTCAATGTCACATAGGTTGTCGCATATAATGTGACCAAGATATTTAACGTTGCTACTGGGCTCTAGAATTTGGCCCGCCAGAGACACGGGGAGGACGTTCTCAGGAGGCGAGTCACTTCGAAAAACAATAAGTGCCGATTTCTTGGCGTTATATATTATATTATGCTTACCTGCATAAACTTCGCGAATATTCAGCAACTTGCGCAGAGCTTTGATGGATGGGGCCAACAGCACCGTATCATCCGCGTAACTTATGTGATTGACACAATATGAGGAGACATGAAAACGTGTCATATAGAAATTTAAAGCGTTCTGGGTAGCTATGGGTCTCTCCCATTCTTCATTATTCAATTCAATTTAATTTTTTTTTTCAATTCAATTTTTATTTATTACATAATATGTACATTACAAACTTTATGTTCAATGCATACATATTATGAATTTACATCTAAAAATATACATATACACATGTACATACACACCCATACACACACATACATACATACATATACACATATATATACATACATACACATATACATATACATACATATACACACACACATATACATATTGTATATTAAAATAATAATTTATAATTAAACAATTAAAAGTGACAATCTGGTCAAAGGTGTAGGAGAATCCTTCTTCGGAAAACCCCTCAGACACATGGAATATATCAATATCCAAAGCGATCTTGTTCAGCATAGCTGTAGCTTTTCCAACAGGCATACCCATCGGCAGGTTGGTCCTGTATATTGGAATGTGAAACAATCTATGCTGACGATGTCTAAGGTAATTATCAGGAACATAAAAACCAATGCTCTGCATAATTTCAGTATTGTCGATCATACCGCGCAACAATCGATAAAAATGTATAATCAAATACACATTCCTTCTAGTCTCTAGACTAGCCAAGTATTGTAGCCAAGCATACCCTGGAGAAACTCGGTTGGGTAAAGCCAAGGATAATGCCCGTACTCTCTCATGTAGAGATATCTCAGAAACTTCTTTTGGACTTTCTCTACCATAGAGAGTACTTGCTCTCATGTGGCCCCCAGATCATCGAGACACTCTCGAATCTACTCCGCACCAAAAAGTTGTAAAGAGTTCTCAGTACGCGGGTATTCTCGAAAACCCTGGCAGTACGCAGAACAAATCCTAACATTCTCAGAGCATTACCACTGATCGTCTCTAAGTGATCGTGAAATATCAGGTTGCTTACAAATCTAACATCTAGATCTTTAACATTCGATGTTCTTGTCAGATTTTGGTCGTTCATTTTGTAGCGAAAAAATCGAGTTTTTTGGGCCCTAGTGAAGGATGTGACTGAACACTTGGAAACATTAAACAAAAGTTTATTTCATCTTCCCTATTAGCGCTGATGTGTGAATTCAGCGACAATAAGCACTTTTTATCACGTTTGTATTAGCTTCACCTGTTTGTAGATTGGAGCAGTAATCTCATCATGAATGCCAGGAACCTCGTACTCTTCCGAGAGTTTGTCAGCAGTGGGTGTCGCGTTGGGATCTGCTCCGTGGACTTCTGTGGACTATGGACCCGTAACGCTTGGACTCGAACTCTAACATTCTTTATATTTTGTCGTCTGTCGTTCCCGTTTAGGGAGTGAGTCTGGTGGATACAACAGTAGACTTGACAGAAGAAGAATGCAAGCACTCGGATGCTGTCTCATTGATGACATCATTGGATGGACGTCCTGTCGCTGTCATTCCAAACTCAGTTAATCCTGCTAACATATCCTCTCTTCCGTCATTCACGATCGTACATTCCCAGAGGATATGTTCCGCCATTTGGACCACCCGACCGCAAGCACACCACGGGTCAACGGAGAGTCCAAGATGGAAAAGCTTCGACCTGAACTCTAAGTGTCCCGATAGCAGCTGAACAGTGTGGTGGTCCAGGGATGGAAAATATCCCCTGCCCTTTTCCTTCACCCGTCCATCCGAGTCCATCTTCCGGTGGCCGTGTCCCATCTTTCTCGCCAAACTATACACGATCTCTCTCTCAATCTCTGACCCAACACCCGGCGTCGCAACGCGTACGAGGGCCTGATGGGTCTACCGAAGCAGTGTACCTCCAGGCCCCGCCTAAGACTTCAGTACCTTCAGTGAGGTGTCCAGTTGAAGCTTTTGTCTATCGTTATTCCCAAATATAAATGGTCGTATCGAAATTAAAAAAAATACACAGTGTTCAATCACCCCGCCAACAGGCGAGTCGGACAAATCTGCGAGGGGTGATATTCTGGGTTCCGTATTATATAAACGCTTTACGAGGCTCCCACATTTACGACGACGCGCGGGGGACCGTGGGAGGGGGGGGGGGGGCTGGTCCAGAGGCCAGTGCAGCCGGGAAGACGTAATCCCTCGGAAACGCAATAATCCATTTACTGCCGAGCTGAGCAGCTCTTAACTTTATTTCATCCAAATGACGCATGGGAGACGTGGACTACGTAATGTATTACGTAATGAATAAAAGGCATCGCGTAAATAGGTACAATTATTCGTGAAAGCATTCGATACAAACTAAACCGAATTGAGAAAATTTTTAGTAAGTTACGATTTTTCACGGACACAATACTGGGTTTTATCCCCAGGGGGTCATCATAATCAAGATGAATTATAGATGTCTCATAGAGACAAAGATATTTTTTTATGTTGACCATTCTGAATTCACTGTACATTTTATGAGCACAGAACTATACCAGTCAAGACATGAATCCTCCAAAAATAATCTAAAAGCTTCTATTCGAAAGATAGAAAAATTGCTTTGGAAAATACTATAAAATAGCACATTTATAATAAAAACACTTTGAGAAGGGAATGCAAATTACAAATAGGAGATTTGGTATATGTTGAGAATGGAAACCGATTAAACAGAAAAAAATTGGATGAATTAAAAATTGGTCCATTTCAGGTTTTAGAAAAAATGTCAAACACAATAAGAAATGTGAATCAAATCTCTTCTACATAACGAAACTTGTTCCAGTGTCGCAGGAGTCCGAAGACTACTGAGTTGTGGGGGGGGCGGAGATGTAAATAATGTAAGTTCCTAATATAAAATAATTTTAATGTCAAATATTATGTTCTTTTGTTTGAGCAACGCAAAAAAGCTTTTATTTAAAAAAAATAGCTAAAATATTTGGGAAACCACATTATATAAGTATGAAAGTCCTTTTTGCTAAACAGCTTTGTCTCTATGATGCAACTATAATTTTGCCACGTGTCATGGCTGCCGGATGAATGAAATTAAATAAAAATTTATTAATTAATTAGCTGTTCGCACCCGGCGTTGCCCGGGTTTAGGATTTAGCTAAAAATAAGTTTGTGGGGGGGGGGGAAAGCATCCACTGTTTTTCAAAGTCAAAAAATTTAATCAAATCAAAGATTTGTTTAAAAAATTAGTATAATTTTGGATTTTTCGAAATTTTAATGTTTTTTTCAAATTGCGATCAATCTAAATTAGTAGTGACCCCGACGCGTGCAGTAGGCACGAAACCTGATTCAATGAGAAAGGGAGTATAATAAAAACTTGATTTTTATGGATTAGTTTTTTCTTATTTTTCTTAATAATTCAAATGTATTGTGTCCATTACCAATTTTATATATAAATAGATGTACATTCAATTTAATTATTTGTCTAAATGTCTCATTGTTTGTAAGCTTTCTAACATGACGTATATTCTTGTGTATCGATTTCTTTTAAGTATAATTCTTAATGTTTTATTTTGGAGTATTGCTAATTTTTAAATTTTTCTTCATTAGCCAGAAATAGTATACTGCTGCAGTAGTTGATGTGGGGGACTATTATTGCGTTATATATATTTTTGCCCGATTCTGTTTTAATATATCTTCTGATTCTTCCCAAGAGTGAAACTCGTTTTGCTATTTTTTTGTTACATAATTAGTGTTTAATGAAAAGATAAATTTGTTATCTATAATTACTCCCAAGTATTTTACATCAGATATTTCTTTGATTGCTTCCCCATCGATAATTATTGTTGGTGCATCTTTTATTCTCTTATGTAATACAAAGTCGGGTTAGAAGAATAATAAGTCGATAAGGGAAGTTGTCACGAAAACCTCAAAAATGTCGGTGTGTGTCTCTCTTCAATGTTGAAAATTTTCAATAAAATGTGCTGATAAAGTCGTAATAATATATTTATCACCCAGACTACCTTCGCACACGGTGACGACGGTGATGATACGGTGAACGTGGCAATTTGTCCTGATATTGCCGTAATAAAATATATTTTCCAACGTGTCGACGGCGGATCAAACACTTTTGCAAGTGGAACGGTGTCGTCAATTTGGCAAATAATATTTTTATTTTCGATCATGTTTTAAAAGGCGTTTTACGGTGAAGCGTAAATTTTCGCCAGCCACACATGTATGCAGTGATCGGTCGATCCCTTTATATAGGTGATGTCGTTTTCTCGATGCTTCCAGAGTTTACCTGTGGCGTTTGTAGAGTTGGTAAAAAATATTGGCGATCTTACGCGCGCTAAGTATACCTCGGAATTCGTAATTCCGTACGGTTATAACATTGAAATTTTTAAACAAGATATATTATAGATGTCTCATAGAGACGAAATTATATATTTTTTAAGGGAAAGTAGGCATGGAAGTCTTTAGGTGTTCATAGGGCTTACGACCTATCGTACGGCTGGTTTAAGTGATCACTTTACACAATGTAACGTTCACATTTCCACCCATGTACCACATCTATCAAATTTTTGGAAGTTGCATAAATATTAAGTTTCACAACTCGTTTCACATGTGTGATGTAATTTATTATTTAGGAAATCGAAAGCTTTGGACATCTTGTTTAAGAATTTCCCCTGGGATAGAAACCAGTACTGTGTTATTGAAAAATTTGAACAAACTCTAAATATTCTGAACATTGCAATCGGATGATACGGCTTCGGATAAGATGGGTGAGTCCAAACTTCCAGATTCCCCCGTTTGCCACGCATCCAAAATCCTGGATAAAATAAGTACAGAGATGAACTAAGCTCCTTATTTAGGAGAGGGGATCGGGTCACAGTGGGAGAATCTTCAGAATTCTCGCGCATGTCTAAGTCACCAGTAAACAAAATGTAGTTTATTTTAAATTTCGTTACAAAACAAGTCTCTTTAAGAAAAACCGTCTTTTTGAAACAAATGTAAAACAAAACAAACTAACTAAGACATTATACTTTTAAGTATTTATTTTCAACTTTTCACAAAGGTCGCAGTAACTTTTTTAAACGAGTCAAACCAGCTACGGAACCATCAAAGGTGTATCAGAGACGTACAGTGCATAATATGAAGCGTATAGTAGGGGAGACCGTACAATTATGGGACACTTGAGACATTTTTTCTTTGATTGAGTAACTAAATTCCAGGAAATGAAACTGCCCTTGAAATAAATACCATCTATTCAATCATTTAAATAAACAGTTGTTTTTATATATAGCAAAAAGCACAGTTATTAGTGGACAAATTTTTCAGTTACTGGACATCGAAATTACAGTTATTGGACAAGCAACAAAAATGAAAGAGAAATGCAAGCTTAAGTTGTTTTCCAAATCAAATCATATAGTTTATCTACTGATTAATTTGGTAACTTTGGTCTCCATTATCATCAGTATTCACATTGTAACAAATACGACATACACATAAGTTATCAGGGATACATCATGCATGGAAAAATGATTTCCGTTGTAAATATTCGACTTTATTCTTCATTTTGATTGTCATTTCACATATTATAGAAATGACGAATTTTTTTATTTTTTAGAAATTAATTTTTTCTATTATTGGACGGCCGTCCACTAATTAACATTAACAATTAAATACTAATAAACTAATTCACAATGATAGCGTTGCTGCGACTGTGGATCGGGCATGTAGTGGAGAATGAAACGAGCGGCGTAGTGGTGTTGTAGATGTCGCGGTTCCTGTAGACTGGATACATGTCGTATAATAGCGTAGCGGAGAGCTACGTGGCTAGGTAATGCTACGAGAAGCGGTCGTCCAGCAGCGAGACGTCGCGGTTACGGCGTAGGAAAACGAACTAACTCGGTGCCTCGATGTATCGCCTTTTATATTCTGTTTTTGCCGTAGAACCGAGTGCAAAAACAGTGTGTGGATCTATCGCGTCCGCATATTTCGCCGGCGTGGAAACGGACGCGTCAGCATTTTTCATACACGTGTTGCTGGGCGTTATATAGGGAGATTCTATTTTTACCGTGAGAACTGTCGTCTTCAGCGGTGGTTACAGAATATGGGGAAACGGATCATTGACCCCACAAACGGAACACTAATTTCGAGTGAAATTCGCGGTCTCGCATTTTCGCTACACGCCGCTTCCTGCTAGACGCTGTTTCCCGCTACAATACGCACGCTGGGCTACTGCTCATAAAACAGCCCTGGGTGGCGGGTCCCTCTTCACTGGTCTAGTGGCACATTACAGTGTAGAAAAATGTAACAAAGGCCTATTCAGTTCCGTGGAGAAATTAGCGATGAAATACAAATCGTGCGCACGAAGTAATGTTCGCTGTCAATGAAGGAGTTTGTTTAAAATCCCGCCATCGACAAACAACAAGCGCTTGAAGATTTGATTCATCGCGCGGCCGGGAGGGGGCGGGGTGGCAATAACAATAAATGCAAAAATGAAATACAAAAGAACCCACTCGACATTATACTCCGGCGGCTGCCAAAGGAGTTTTACCAGCGCCCATAAATATCAAACAAACATTACGCGGAATTATTCCCGCCCGCTCGGCGGTCTCGATAAATCTCTAAATCCGCCCAAATTAAACGCGTAATTTTAAATTTAAATTGCGGATCGGCCGCGACTGTAGAGCGCCACCGCTATAAATTGGCGCGCGACGGGAGGGCGTCCCTGTCGCGAAACAGAAGCTGCCAGCGTGTAAATTTATTACGCAAAACATAATATACATGTGTCCGGTGACAGGTGTCGGAGCCTTTAATAGAAATTTAATCGGGCAACACTAAAGAAGCGAACCAGTAATGGCGGCCGCTCTGTCTAGAGCCCTGTCAAACGATAATATTGGTCCATTATTTGCTTTTTCAGCTTCGCAAAACTTTAACACTACATTGGCAATTGTCCTTGCACCACCTGCAAGGTGTTGCAAGACTGTTTTGGACATAATTCAGTGTATATTGGAAATCGCGCGCAAATACGAGACTGAACTGAAAGACAGGGCAAGGGGTTACCGCCGGGTGCGGGCGGGGCGGGTTTTAGTTCCAAAGTTGCCGCACGCCGAGTTACGTTGGTCAAGCTCAAATAGACTAGGCGTGCAGAAGGGAGTGCTCTCTTTCGGTCCCCTCGGTTGGTCCGTTTTGCTCCTCACCCGTGAATTGTACGGAGCTAGTCCACAATACTTTGCGGTTTGGTTCCCGCCTTGATTACGAGTCGAAAATGTTCGAGCGACCATGACCTTACATCAATTTATTGTTAACAAGATACGCGACATCAAAGTTTGTATTTTTTTACTCCCATTCTTTTAAATCGTAGCGTCTGCGGTTTGTTGTCTGCCGGAAAAACTTTGGGTTAATTTTTAACCCTTTTCCCGTGATCCAATCATTATTATTCCATTTAATAATTTGCATCCAACAAATGATTACTTATAGAGAGCCTGAGAGATCTCTCTCGAGTTAGAAAGAGTTATTTTATGTAGGTACCCATTGCATACGTAGATACACTGCAGTCACGTCGTTTTTGAAAAACATCGACAATAACATGAAATAAAATCTTCTATTTCTTTTTAGTAGATCTGCTGATCTGTGCTACAGAAAACTACGCCTCTTGGGATGACGAGGTCCAGCTATCCCTCCATCTTTTCGGTGGTCTTCCCGGTAGGCGTCGTCCAGAGGGGATTTCATTCGCTGCTGTATGCACGAGTCTGTCACTGTCCTTTCTGGCTACGTGATCCCGCCAGAATCTCCTTCTGGATCGTGCCATATCCTCTATTTTGCAAGTTTTCCTCATGTCTTCATTTCAGACACGGTCACGTAGAGTTTTTCCAGTAATGGATCTCAGCACCTTCATTTCAGATGTTCTGAGGAGTCCTTTGGTGCGGACAGTGTCAGCCCGCTTCTCTGCAGCGTATGTCATAATAGGTCGCACGCATGCTTGTACATTTTGACCTTTTTTTTTCCAGACCAAATTCTTGAGACACTGTGATGCGTGGACGCTCTATTAACTTGCTCTCGGACTTCGGTGTACAGATTGATGTGGCTACAGATTTCTTCACCTAAATATCTGAAGAAGCTCATGACTTGTTCCACAGGCTCATTATCAATACTCAGCTTACACCTTTTTGGTTGTTTTGATATTGCCAAACTTTTAGTTTTGCTGATTGCTATTGACATATTAAGCCCTTGTGATGCAATGTGCAAATGCAATTTGTACAGCATTCTCTGCAAGTCATCTTCAGACTCTGGTGTTATTGCTGCGTCATCTGCGTAATATCTAAAATCGTAATTCAAAAAAAAAAAACAATTCAAAAACAAAATATTTGTCAGCTTTATGATTGGTACTCGATTCAAGATGATCGACAATAAATTATTCATATTACTGGAACAC
>JADDOH010016327.1:0-28218 GCA_016648135.1 Agrypnia vestita | reverse complement strand
CCTCACACTTCGTCCTGCCTTTATTTATCAGAAGGGGTATATATTCCATACAAACCGATATTTTGAGAGAGAAAGAGTTCATCCCTAAGCGCCAGCGGAGGCTTTGCCCGAGAACGAATTAAAGTTAATTTGATATTTAAAAGTAATACTTAAAATAATACCAGTGAGATATATTTGCTGTATAAATGTATACATTAATAAGAATCAAATCAGCCGCGTTCTCGTAGTCGATACTCGCGAAGTATAAATATTTGCCGGGAAATGTACTGCGTCCTGCGTCAAATCGATCGTATTACTACAGTTTGGAACGCACCAGTATAGTCAAGTGCGCGCAGCTAACGATTAGCGAATTTTTGTCAAAGATTGCTTGTCTATCACTAACATCTGGTGGCGATATAAACAACATTTGAACATCGGATCAGCTGAAACCACACCGTAGAACTTCAGTATACTTACCCAGACCATCTAGATCATATTCAGCAACCATCGAGACATCTTCAGGACGGTATCGGTAAACCGGTTTAAAGGAAACTGGCACCCACTCACCATGAACTAGGACACAAGTAAACCTTCAACTTATTTATAAAAGCAAAAGCCAATCCCTCTCTGCCCCATTTTGATAGTGTGAATTATCTAGTTATAAATGTAAATATACTATTATGCCGATGATTAAAATTTGAATAACCGTATGCTCAAAAAATGTAATAATTGTATACAACCACTGCCACTGTTTAAATGTTCAAATAAATCTCTTATAAAATTCAATGTGTTCATATTAATATGCTCCCCTCTTCATACTGATTACAAACTGATTCATGTAGTAAAAGAAAGAACTCTATTATCGGTAAAACCGACCTCTGGGAAGGAGTCAGCCGAGGCAGTAGTTTGTAAGTGTGATAATTACGTAACAGCATTTATATAATATCTTAGTGATCACAAGCAGCAGACTAACGATACATGAAGAGTTATGATGATTTTTGAAATTTCAACTCCAGCGCAGACCCACCTACTAATCGAGGCGATGTATTCTAATGATGTTTTTGTATATTAAAATTGCATAAAATATATAATTTTCTTTTTACATATTTAAAGAGTGTATTTCTTATGCTTATTAAACTCTACATCAATATCTTTATTCATAATTTCATATGAAATTCATAAAAATAGCCTTTTTTCGAGCGACCAAAGTAGAATCCTGCCTTAAGGATACATTATATCACTCTAGCACAATAATTCAAAATAAGCATTTGAAAAATAGAATATTAAAGGTTATAATTGTTCTCACTTATGTGTACCTAAACAAACATAACATGTCCATAGGAACATTTGATTTTTATTAAAAAAGAGATAGGTATATGTAAAGTGTTTTAATTATTTATAATAATATTTTATAATAATGGTATTATAGCTGGTCAATCAAATTTGATTGGTTTACGTAGCGACAAGGGGCGGAGCTTCTAATTTCATTAGATTTTAATGATTTTCATGTATCTATAAACAGAATATAGATCTGAGAAATTCATTATGAATTTTGACATTAAACTTGACATTTGCTGTGAAATTCACAGTTGGAAAGGTTAATTGATTAAAAATTGCCATTAATATTTTTTTACAAAAGATCACTTAAATATTAATATCATTTTATTTCATTCTCTGAAAACAATGCTTAAGTATTTCTCCAACAATTATCGACTTATTTTTAAAATAGTAATTTATATTAACTAGTGATGAATCTATACAATACAGTGGCATGACTTTTTCCTAAGAATATATTTTGAAAAGAAACTGAAATAAGATATTGTATATATTTAAAAACAAAATAGAGATGTGAACACGAAATATGTGTCACATCAATATTCTTACTGTTTTCAAACTAAGCTAAACGCTTGTGCTATGAAAATAGGATTTACTTGCTGATCTGGAGTGAGGTTCGAACCCGCGACCTTTGGATCACGAGGCTTTTCTTCATTCTTGGAGTGACACGAGTATTTCCATTTTTATTACTAAAAAGAAAACACTTAGTTTAAATACATTTTTCATTGAATAATCAACATGTTACATACACAGTTAACCAAAAATTGAAATTGAAATTTTGGATACTAAAAATATATTTCATAATATTCCAATCACAATTATTAACATTTTATTCAGATTTTATCTTTTCATAATATTCTGGTAGATAAAAAATTATTTTCGATTTTTTTTTTCAAATAAATGTTTAAATAAAAGTCATGCTTCTTGTTCTCACTGCACACCCCTGGCTGAGATCATAGAACACCACACTATTGTGTATTTAACACATGTAGGAACTCCAATTTTTCAAACTTATAACAGGATTGTCCTTCAATATTTAATTTTTCTTATCATGCCAGGTTTTTCACAGACGCCATTTTCTTTTGTTGCCTTAAACTACTCCCGTTTTATGCATTTTGTTTACCTCATTCTCTTCGCTCGTAATTTCCACATGTCTAAACCCTACCAGCGACTTTCCTTTATTCTTGCAGTAATATTTCTATTTTTATTGATAAAAAGAAAACAATTTATTTAAAAACATTCTGAAATAATCAAAATGTTACATACACAGTATACTAAACAATGAAACTGAATGTATAGACGTTAAAAAAATAAATAAATGGAAGTGAAATAACTTAATAGGAAAATATGTGAAAAACAAACTTAAAATGTATATATTTTTATAAGGGATTTGGTTATTTTAAATATTTAATAAGATATTAACATTTTTTTAAATTTTTCAAATTCTTAAATTACCTGATTCAAATTCTATGTCGTTTGTATTTTATTTAGAAATTGTGTTGATAGATAGATTAAAAATAGTTTATTTCCAAAAAATATAATTTTTTTAAAAGATATCACTATTAAAACATATTAAATGCTGGTCAATTTCAATATTTTAACAAATTGAACCTGTATAAAAAATATTTTAATCCTAAAAGTGTCCTTTTTTACCTATTTCAATATTTAAAATGCGTAATAAATATTATCACATAATTTTAAACTTTTTCCTACATTATTTAAAGTTTATAACCTTAAATTATGTAGGAAAAAGTTATTAACCTGGTATTCTAGAAATTAGAACATTCAAAATTATTATTCTACCTTGGTGTGAATCCAGAATATACATAAAGCGTCGAGAAGATTCTCTCAATGAGCCTTATAATTTTAATGCGACTTTTAAAGTTGCAATTATACAAAACCATGGACAAACGTATAAGTCTCTTGAGACGTTAATACTTACGTAAACAAAATTACAAACAGTACATGTACATACATTGTTATTAAATAAACACGTAGATTTGGTTACTTTATTTAATAAATAATATTTATTGCAAGAATCGTTCTTGCTTGGTCAAGTGCTAAGACATTCATCTAGATCGCGGTGAAACATTTTAATTCAAAATGTATTTTTTTATTTTAACTTTGTACTACACACATTTGTACTACATACATATATATCACTACAATAGTTTCGAGAGAGGCAATCCCTCTAATAGTTTCGTTCAGTTGACAACTGTCGTTCAGTCAAGTGATTTATTCATTTTCAATTGTGCAATCGTTCATTTTCCCACCAAAATTTTTCGCTAACACAGAAGAGAGGGGGTAGGATTGACCGCCAAAAATTCATCTTTTGAAATTGTTCATTTGTACACCAGAAATAATCGCTGACGGAGGAGGTGGAGGATACAGTCTGTAATTTGGAATTTTTCATTTATCGAATCAAAAATTATTTCTGATGAGAGTGGGAGTAATTTGTCCTAAAAATAGTTAAAACTTTATTGTTTATATCTATTTATTAAAACTCACTTGAATGTTCACGTCCAAAAATTATCACTTGTGAGTCGCTAATCTCAGAGATTTAAACATGCACTTTTTGTCCACCCGGTGGGGTGTTATTTATAGCTACACCACGACTCGTTTCTGCGCCGACATACAAAATCCACAGGACTCCATGTGGTTCCGGATGCTTTAGAAGACTCCGGATGTTTTTTCACCTCACGAGACTTAACTGGAATCTTTAAGGGAAGGTTTCCATGGTAACCCAATGTGTTATTATTTTTTATTCTTTTTTCTCAGCATTTCACTTATCTGAGAGCTGTTACCTGAGATGAATCTGTTTGGTTTCTAGCATTGTGGGTTTAGTTATCCGTTTTTGGATTCTTTCATCGCACCATTTTCCACACCTATTTTTTTTTCTAATTATGTTTTAATACTCACTGAAAACAATTTTGATTAATTGGAAGTAGATAAAATAAAGCAAAGCTTCTCGACCTGTAATTAGTATAATGTCTAAATTTGATATTTTAATCTTTTCTGAAAGTAAAGGTACAAGTATACTCAATAATTTGTTTTCTCAATACAAAATTTCAATTCCTATCGAATTTGTTATGGCACGATTTTTAAGAAATTTCAAACTCGAAACAATCTCTCGGATACGAATCCCACGAGATTATTTGGAAACAACTCTCGGCTTTCGTAGTCCCCATGTGTGAGTACATGCCGTGTCTCATGAGATTAGAGCAGCGCCACTCGCCGCCAAAATACTGTTTGATATTTATTTTGTCTCCCTATGAACTTCGCGCTCGTTGTTTGTTACTCGAAAGTCAATTTGTCAACAAGTAGGCATTTAAAAGCGTTCAAAATCAATTAAAAAAAAAAACATAAATATATCTTCATCCGCAGTTCAAAAGAAAAATTATAATATTCGGATTTTTCTTCAGAAAATTATTAGAGTTTTATAGTTTTGAATAATATTTGTGCGCACTTATCGTATCTCACTTTCATCTCATTGTCAGATCAGTCATCGGGTTGCTCATTTTGGTAATCTAAAGCAACGATCATAGATCAGATAAGAACTCCAGTTCAAAATATCATCTTATCTAAGTCTCAAATATAATATCTCATCAAGTCTAGTCCCATAACCACGGACGTTAAGACACAATGAATATTTGAACATTTTTTTTATATTTTCTGCAGTTAAAGTTACTATTTGAAACCCTGGTGATTGTGCTGGATGGAATATGAAATGGTTTGCGTCTTTGCTGAGTCCTATATATGTATTGTATTTTTGACCGGTTGCGCAAGCTCAGCGGTAGCAACACGCGTCAAGCGGCCGGTTCGGGTTTGCTGGCCCGGGGTTCAAGTCCCATCTCCATCCCCGTTAATTTTGTTTTTTTTTTTAAACCGTCAATTCGAACGAAATTACGAAAAATGTTACGGGGACATACAGACAGACAGACGGACGGACGGACAAAGAAATTATTATATTAAATTGTATGAATCATGGCCCGTATGGGCTTTATTTATTAAAATGTTACATGCTATAAAGACTTTAAACGTACTTACATAAAATAAATAACAATTTACATAAATTAACATAAAAAAATATTGTACAAAAATAGAAAATCTTTTTAAACAGAAACATAGAGAATAAAAGATAAAGTTTAAAGAAGAATAAATTGTATAAAAACTACTTTTTTAAGAAATAATTTTTCCTTCTTTTTTATTCTTTCTGTTCTGTGGTTATTAGATATTTAAGAATCGCATTCCACGACCAGGGATGAAGTATGCTCAAGCGACCCTTACTGCTCAATGATTATTTTCATTAGTAACAATAAACTGCATATCTGGTTTAATTTAAAAAAATCTTTGCATAATTTTAAATTTAATATTTTGTGAATTTTCTTACAAACAATGAAATTATGATTGATACAAAAGATTTCTCGATTCCAGGTACAATGAAACTGAGAAATAAATAATATTAAAGTTTAAATGTATATTTTAAATATATTTTATAATACGAATTCACGTCAGGTTAAGCACGCAGCTGTCAGAACATGTGCGTGAGATAGGACCAATTTTGACAGGACCCCTGACCTTTGCCCCTGCTCCTGACCCCTAATCGTTCAACCATGCAAGCGAATTTAATCTTGATAGTACGATTTGTATTAAAAAATAATATTTTTGACGTTGGCCAAGTTATGTTAAAAGAATTTAAATGAAAAGTACGAGAAGTCGAACTTTTTTACCTCTTAAATTTTAAAATTGCAAATGGAAACGACGCTTTTAAGATATAAAGAAAAACTCGAAATCAATGTTAAATTTTTTCACCGTTGTAGATGTTCTTTTTTGTATTTTGATCAATATTTGAAATAAAAATGAAATTAACACACCAACATTAGATTTAACTCGTGACGTATTATATGTTGTGGACCAAGTGATTAATATGACATTATTTATAATGCCCGGAAGGTTGAAGAATGCCCAATATGATAATAACTGTTGAAATAATTATATTGACCGGGCATTATAAATAATGTCCCTCACCAAATGGGCAGAATAATAAAAATAAGTATTTTATGTTAATTTCTTTTATTGTGTGATAGTATAATCAATAAACCTTACCTAACCTAACCTAACCTGGTCAATGTGCGTCATGCATTTGTTATCGGTTCCCGCGTCCCGCCAGATATAATTAAAATATCAAATTGCCCAACAAATACTTGGCAATATTCATAATGCCCGGACAGTGTAATAAATTATTCAGTTTTAATCATTTATCACACGGCCCGATTTGGGTTGTCATTTTTAATATTTTCTGGACATTATTAATAATGTCCTATTAATCACTTGGTCCGCGATATAAATATTATATCTGTGTCAATTATACAGCAATATTTTTTTAATGACAGCATTTAAAAAAAAATGTTTTTTGTAAAATTTTTACGTCTATAAAAATAATTGAAATCATTACAAATTAATGTACAATTTTAATTTTCAGCATACGTTGTATCCTGATGAAGGGATCATTGCTCTAAATATGCTGATAATTCAATAAACACTTTTTTTTAGTCGAAGTATTTCCTTTTTACATAACCACAAAGTTATTTTTCTATAAGTAAAGAAGTAAATTATTTTAACCTGCGCTTAAGAAAGACATTTTAAAATGATGACAACGGAAACATGTTGTTTTAACACAACAATAATACAATAAATCTAATATTTTTTAAAGATTTGATCTCTATAGAGAGAAGACGGGCGGAAGAATGCCGGAATGGAACCGGATTGGAGATATAAAATAAAATATAAAACACAGCTAAGGCTTTATCAAGAAATGTTTCGAAATTGAGAGGTTGTGAGAGGTGATTATTAGCGTGTGTTAACCACTGAAATAAATATAAACATTTTTTTTCTTCTTATTTAATATATGGTATACATTACATTATTATATTATAACATGTTACATTGACATTTTTGAGTTTTTTTATTAATGTAGACACCATCAGTGAAGAGAACTCTTGTGTCTGACGAGGGAGCCTTAGTTCTTATACTGTTAATATTATTAGCTGAAATAAATATAAAGATTTTTTTTTCTTCTTATTTAATATATGGTATACATTACATTATTATATTATAACATGTTACATTGACATTTTTGAGCTTTTTTATTAATGTATACACCATCAGTGAAATGTCTGACGAGGGAGCCTTAGTTCTTATACTGTTAATATTATTAGCGTGTGAATTATTTATAGAATATATACAATAGGTAATTCTTTAATTTTGAACGGTTTATGAATGCATGTTTGATTTTAAAAAGGATTTAATTTTTAATTTTTTTTATGTATGAAATTTATCCGGCGTATCTCGATGGGAGATCGTTGTAGTAGCTGACGGCTTTGTAAATGTAATGGTTTTTCATTTGCGTTGTTTTAAATTTTGGTGAAATTGTTTGGTTACCATTTCTTATTAGTTTATAGTTTTCCAGGTTTTGGTTTACATTTTTCGCTTAACATATTTTTATTAAAGAAACTTGCTTTATTATATCTTCCACGTTTGGTACCGGAAAAAGTTTATATAATTCCTTTGTATAATTTTTTAATGAGCGATCAAAAGAGGATTGGATGTAGATATACCTACTGGAAGCAGGGGAATAGAAACAATTTGTGGTATTGGTAATGCTATTGACTTTATTTTAAAAAATCACTCTGTACATATATGAACACAAATGGCATAAAATTATCTTTCGAATCTACTGCAGGATACATTTCTCGTAGTCTTTTTGTCAAAATGGTGATACGATATCAATTTTAAATGTAAATGCTCACTTGTATAGTGCATTCGTCTTTTGGTGACCATATAGGTTATTTAAATGAGCATTTTTTAAGAGGCCCAACCAATCAGAGATCGATGCTCAAGCACGCGGGATGCGTCACGTCACTCGACTCCTTGCCCATTACTTCTTTGACCTTTTAACCGACTAGAAGCATTTAATATTGAAAGATTAAATTCATTTTAACCTCAATTTACTCACAAAAAAATTAAGCATTTTATAAGCTGTGAGTATAATTCACTATTTTTACTCACAAAAATATTCTTAAAGTTGAAAATCTTGCTGTTTATCTCACTAGGATACATCTTTCTGCAGATGAGAAGCTTAACATTACTGTGACATTACATAGTAAAAACCTCATATCTTACCTATATAAGTTGACTAATTTTTTCCTCACTTTGTCTCAAAAGAATTTAAAAATATTTTTTAATGCAGAGCTAAGGTTTTTGTTAACAGTAAGTCCGTTAATAAAATAATCATTATATATACGATATAATCATAAGCATATGAAATAATAATAGTAAAAGCAAAAGTAATAATAATAATTATTATTATTACCTCCTTAAATATAAGCGCAAAGATAAAAGGAAAAAAGTTCACTGTTATAACGTATATTGTACCGATCTGAAAATAATCATTGTCAGGGGAGATATTTATAACCTAGATATAATAATTAATTATTTGTGCTTATAAAGCAAAGAGAAAATAGATTTGCGCTGTTAAATCATACAATATACCGAACCACTAAGTAATCATATATATATATAATATCATATCATATATATATAAAATATAATATCAAAATTAGAATTAAAAAGAACAGTAGCGTACCTAAGTACAAAATTATAGTAGAGTATAGAAATATGAGTATAAAAATACCCACTCATATTAATTAATAAAATTACATAAAATACATCTGTGTTAAGATAAACTGTTTCTAAGGACGTTACTTATCCAGATTTTTATCTTTTATTTTCTCCGGAAGAAAATTCAACATAACTGGAAAATTAAATAAAACAAAAATTTAACAAAACAAAAAAGCTATTATAGTGTTGTTATTACAGTGTAAATAAAATTGTTGGGAAAATTTTTTTAAAAAAAAAAAAATTTTTCGAAAAAAAAAATACTGTAAAATATTACGGACATTACACGATGTTACGCGGACGGAAGAATGGATGGACGGACAAACAGACAGTGAAATTATTATAATTGAAATGACAAAATATGCAATGCAAAAAATAATTTCTAAAAGCTGCTTTTTAATATTTTTTAAATACCTTTAACAGACTATCGTCGATAAACCTTAAGATTTACGAGGAGGCGATCATAGAAAACTTTTGATTTTTAAACAACTAAGTTCCCTCCCAACCCTGAAGAGGGGAAGCGTGGAAAAAAGGCTAACCCTTGTTCAGTTCAATGGAAAACTTGGGCCCCCACAAGGTCGAGAGGGAACAAAAAATCAAAGTTATCTTTCGTAAACCTTTGTAGCATATATGTATATTTTATTAGAGAAAATTTATTTAAGATAAAAATGAGAGTGCCACATGTGCATTTAGGCGTATGAAACGTAAGGCTGGGAAGAATATTTAAACAGAAACGAGATACTCTATGCTACAGTGAATAGTACCCACCGCTTACCCAGGACCCTTATAAGAGCAAAAGCTTCCATATCGGTCATACTCAATCGTCTTCAGGTTGACATTTTTTTCTACAAACAAGCAGTGCTACGCACCGGTCGTATAATCTGTTGCGAAGCTGCATGGCCGCTCGATCAAAGCCATTCACTATCCCAACCAATAGATACGTCTTTATAAGCAATAAACTTAATATACATATAGCAATAGCATATATGTCATCGTAAACAGATACATATTATACATAACAATAATAATACGAAAACCAATGTAAAAAAAAGCAAAAGCAATCAAAGCAAAGAAAACGGTCTTTAAAGAATAAAACATTGATACATATTTAAAAGAAGACGTATCCCACAGGAGGCGGCAGTGGATGGCTCAAGTCAGACTGACAACCTCATAGTTGAGAAAAGAAAAAAAAACAACATAAAAAGAAAACACAATGTGATATCCGACTAGGAAGGCACAGTACCGGCAGATAATCACTCAGTGCAGGAGCAACATCTTAACGCAACAAAAACAGAACATAATATTAACTAGATACCATCAGAATTTCCCAGCAAGTCACCCACACACGAGTGAACTGCCTGAAGCATACAAGGTTCCTCAAATTCTTTACGAGGACGTCGTTACATGGTCGCCCTTCTTCATTCATTCGAAACTCAGTCAAACCTTCAAGCATATCTACTTTCGCATCATTCATAATCGAAAAATCTGAGCCACCCGACCACAAGTGCACCAAGGGTCAGCAGCCAGTCCTAGATCAAACAACTTTGACCTGAACTCTATGTTACAATGTTAATTTTTTTTATCTTGGTTGGCCATGGTTTATCAAGATAATGCCCTCATATATTTATTATGAAAAATCGAAGGCGGGGCGCAGAGCTGCTGGAGCCTGATCGTCGGCAGGTAAAGTGAGTGCGGCGCACCCCATGAGAAACGGGACGGCCGTTGCCAGTGGCAGTTTATTATTTACTTGTGATTTTGTTTTTATGTATTGTTATTTTCTTTGAATAAATTGTTTTTCGTAACGCACCCCAGAGACAGTGAAGTGGTTAGTGCAGTTTCCTCGCCGCGTCGCACGAGTGCTTGCATCATCAGCGGCATAGCGAGGTAGCTGCTTTAGCATTAAAACAATGCCAAACTGGATGGCGAAAGTGTAGGGCCGATACGGGAGCTTTTGCTCGTAGAACGGTCCTGGGTCTGTGGTGGGTCCCACTTCACTGGCCCCTATCGGAAACGACTTTGTTCAGCAGCTGGTGTAGAGCATCTTTGACTGGTGGTAGGGTAGCGCATTGACGGGTGTATTCAGCGTGTAATGGGAGGCATCAACATATTTCCATAATAACATAACATAACGTAGACAGTATAAGACACCTAGGTGTAATTATAGATTAGCAGGTAGCAGTGGATTATAGAGAAAGCCATGAAGTTGAGATCCCTTAGACGTATGTGTGGCAAATCAATTTATGATAGAGTAAAGAATGCAGATATTAGGAACGAATGTTAAGCTGATCTTAGCATAATTAGTAGAATTAAAAATGGGTCGCTCAGATGGCTTGGGCATATTGAGCGAATGAATGAGAAAAGAATGGTAAGAAAGATATTTAATGCAAGTGTTGATGGCGCCTGAAAAAGAGGGTGACCGCGGACGACGTGGCATGACCAGATTAACCAGATACTGGAAGATGGTCCCGTTAGAAGCCTCAAAAACCGGCGAGCTTGCATGCGAAGATGTATGAATGTGGATGAGGCGAGAGTTGTATGTCAGGACAGAATAGTGTGGCGATCTATCCTCTCTGCCTACACCTACGGTAAAATGGCGTGATGGCTAGTAAATAAGTAGGTAAGTAATTATAGATACAAAATTAACATTTACAAAAAATATTGAATACGTTGTGAAGAAAATCGCAAAAAAGTGTCCTTACTTAGAAGAATAAGAAGATATATAACTAAAAATACAAGTTTATTAATAAACAATACTATGATTCTCCCGCACACAGATTATTGTACAAGTATATTATGTATAAGCAACGAAGGAATGCTAAAAAAACTTCAAATAGTACAAAACAGAGCAATGCGCATAATATGGAAGTGTAATAGGAGAACCAAAATAGCAAAAATATTGAATGCCCTAGGACTAAAATCAGTAAATCAAAGAATAAAGTATGATATATTGGTGCAAATATTTAAAATTAAACACAGAATATCACAGAAAGAATATCAAAGAAAGAAAAAGAAAAACACAGAAATACCCAAATACTTTGATGGCAGGATGAAGCTACATTCCTACAATACAAGAGGAAGCGACAACATAAGACTACCAAAGAAAAAGAAAAACACCTCATAAAATTGTAAGATGTACAAAGGTCTAAAGATCTTCGATAGCCTGCCAAAGGAAATTTAAAACACGTTGAATATAAGGAGGTTGAAACAGGAGTGCAAAAATTTTATTGTAAAAACTTTTAAATGACTAGATTGAATGCAATACGTTTAAGTGAAATCATGTATAAGCCCACACAATATTATGTGTGGAACTAAATAATTAAGATAAATAAATATTTGATTTTTTTTAAATGATGATAAATTAACAATCGCGTTGAAACTTTCAACAATCAATATATACATAGATGGAAAGGCACACGAGAAAATTGTATATGTCTGGGATAGTTTCAAGTTGTGAACTTTATTTTTAATGAATAAAATAGTGAATGTCTTCAAAGTAATGGTAATTTTTTCATACTATGGGTAAATGTTTGTTTCTTTATATTTAGTAAACCAAAACAAAATTTTATAAAGAAAATCAATGAATAAATGTATTCTCTTCTCACGATATCGTAACTGAATTTGTATCTCATATAATTCAGGTTGTCTTATCATGGCAAAAATAATAAAATAAACTTGTCATCAATGTTGCAAATAGCATCATTTAGTAGTAAGTAATAATAACTATAACAAATAATAAAATAAAATAAGTCTAGCGATAGACAATAAGGATAGTCTAAAAGATAGACAATAAAGACATGTCATAAACGTACAATATAAATCCGGTTTCTTTTCTAAGGGATGAAGCTGTCTGCGATTCCTGTAATGAAAGTTATTATGGTCCTGACTGTTTGCGCTGTAATAATAAATGAAGAAAACGTCCAATATAATGAATATTTCATCGTTTGTTGTACACACGAATTTCTAATAAATATGAGAAATTGTTTTAAAATTTATTTGACTTCGAAAGAATATTACAAAATGAAGGGATGAATATATTTATAGCTTAATGACATGAATCCTTAGAGGATAAGTTTCTGTAGCTAATTCATATATTTTTACTATAATTCCATAATTTTGTTTCTTGGTAGAATATTTTTTGAGAAATTTACGAAGCAAACGTAGTTTTTTTTAATTTTTATGTAGAGGTTTTACTTTTAAATTAAGGTAAATGAAAAATGGAAAGAACTTGCGGGTTTGGTTAGGGTTACGACATACGTATATGTATGTATTATCACAAGCTTCTTACTCGAGAAGAACTTCACATAATCGAGTGATTGCGCGGCTACACATAGACCTGAAATAATTAAGAAAAAAAAATAGAAATCGACAGGACACCCTAAACTATACAAGAAAATTCTAGAAATAAAATTCTCTGTATATGTGACCGCAACATCGCGCAGAGTTGTTGTTTTATGTAAGCAAAACCACAGAAAGCGAAAAAGACAGCGGGCGACACCGTAGACTAACGGCGCTAGTGGGGTAACCATTTACGGAATTTTCTAGTGCAAACCTGAGCGATACAAACGACGTGCATAAGTATACCAGAGAAATGTGTAATATTTTTGAGAAATATTCTAGTGAATTAACAACATGTGGCCTCTGTTAAGTTCGCGTTCAGTGACTTTTCGTATTAATTAAATGTTGATTTCATCTCCCAAATTCACTACCCGTGAAGATATTATCTTTTTCTTCTTTTTTTCAGCCTTTATATCTCCACTACTGGATATAGGCCTCTTCCATACCCTTCCATCTTCCCTTTTTGTTTGCTAGTTGTAGCCATTTCTCCCCACTAACAGCGGCTATAACGTCGGCCCATCTCTTCTGATGTCTTCCAACGCCTCTTTTATTTTCCCGTCAAAATGTTCTGCTCATTTTAGCTTAGCTATATGATCCATGATTCCACTTCTCTAGTTTTGTTCCTTATTTCATGTCTTAGGCTTACAATAAGCATGGGTCTCTCCATAGATCGTTGCATGCATTTGAGCTTTTCTACACTTTTCTTTGTAAAAGCCATCGTCTCCACTCCTTATATCATCTCCGGCAGTGTGCGTGATTCAAAGGCTATTCTCTTTAAGCTAATTGAGATCTCTATGTTGCAAAAATATGTTTGAGTTCACCAAAAGCAGCCCAGCTCATTCCTATTCGTCTTAGAATTTCTGCCATTTGGCTTTCATTATCCATTTTTATTTTGCGTCCCAGATATTTTATGTTATCATCTACTATTTCAATATAATTGTTATTAATTGTGATGATTCTGCTTTCTGGACTCAAAATTTTTGTTTTCTTTATTTATATTTAGACCAACTTTACTTGAACCCTGAAGCTCGAAAAAATATTGTAAATGTATAATATTAAAAAGAAAATAGCCATGAAGTAAAACAAAATAGTAAATCTAGAATATTCTAGGTAATGGATCAAAAAATTTCCGCTCTAAAGTACAGACAATTCCTTCTTCGCGAAAACCCACACCACGCATTCGGATTGAATTTGAAACGGAATTCTAGAAAAGATTTTGTATTATATAACACGAGCTTTACGATAGGCTACTGGGATAAACCATGGCTGCCGCGCTGTCACATTATCAGATACAATTGTCTCATATACGACTGAATGCCGACGTTGATGTCTTATAGAAGTAAAAAAAATATTACATTTAATTTCAATTACTAACAATAGTTTTATATTGTATTTGGGATTTTTTTTAAAAATAAATTTAGTAATAAAAATAAAAATTGTTCTTCGGTTTTCTTATTCATGTCTCTTTCTTCATTGTATAATTCTTGATTTTCTGTGTTTAATATTAACATTTTTTTCAGAAAATTTAAAATACATTCAAATTTTCAAGAACACAATACTGTATTTTATCCACAGCATTTTTTTTTTATTCGTGAAAGTAGGTCTTTTTGGGTGTTCATCGTACGGCCGACTTAAATGATCACTTTACACAATGTAACGTTCACAGCACCCAAGAAAGACTACACATCTGTGAATTTTTCGGAAGTTATAAATTTGTCAAGTGTGCTGTTGATAATGAGATATCTGTTTTTTTTATTCGAATTTTAAAAATGTTAAAATGTATAAGACAAAAGCATATATTGTGTAATTGTTTGAGAATTTTTCATCATTATAAAGATGAGCCTTGAAAGTATTAAATTAAAAAAATCGTATTCAATAAATCTGTTTGATTAAAAAACATGTTAAATTCAATATAATCTCGGGAAAAAATTAAATTAGATTAAAAATTTCTGCTTTCGTAAATTATCCGTTAAATTTCTCATAAATTTTAAAACAATAACCAATACCCCACGTCGATGGCGATGAAATTATAGAACAGCATAATATATTTGAGGTCATCTTGTACCATTAATTGTCATTTTTTATGACTCGAAACATTTTATCTATTTATTGCTTTTTTTTCAAGTTTTTAGTTTGAACAGTAAAAAATATGATAAAATTATAATGATAAAAGAATTTACATTAAAAAGGATTATACTATAGTAAATAGTAAAGAATCGAAATTTTTCTGTTGGTAAAATAATAAAAATATTTTGTAATGAACGTGGTGGTATTTTGTGTAACTAAACCTTTTTTTAAATTCACAACCGTTCAAACAAAATACATTTAATTATATTGGTCGACAAGAAACATCGTTTTTCGTTCTCTTGGGAAATTTGTAAGAACTTATAAAATCAAGGGCACTAATTCTAAATCCGACTGTAGAATTTCACTGTCATCCAACATTTTAAATGGATTATTTTGCTACAAAATAAAATTATAAAAATTAAGGAGCAATTATATTGATCCGGTTTTAATTTAAAAAGATATCGATAAAAATCTAGTTAGAAGTTTTAGAATAGTATGAAAATAAATAAAAAAAAAAAAAATTTTCTATACATTCGGTTTCTCTCAAAGAATGTAGTAAACAAATTTTTATGTCTAATTCGTACCCAATACTTTCAAATAAGTAAGATGAACAAAAAATATTCGTTTTTTAATTATAAAATAAAAACAAAACACAAAAACTATCCACCAAGTTAAAGTTATATAATGTCTTGCATTATTATCAAATTTTAGATTTAAATTCCTACATCTTGATGTGTGCTATTTGTCATTTGATTAAAAGTAAACCTTGTAGTCATGGATTTTGAAAGACATTTCTCATACTTTCCACCCTCAAACATCAATCCTGCGACCCCATTATCGCACGATATTTTTTGGATCACTTCCCCTTTATCTTGTTCTTATCTTCCACCATTTGTGACCTCTAAATATGGTTAAAAATTCAGCTTTCTCCGGTTCTTGGTGCGAGAGTGTTTAATTTAGTCTAATGGTAGACAATTTGACAAACGTTGGAACTTTCAGTAAAATAAATCAGTCGTGCTGGAATTAAGGGTAGGTATTCCAAACGTGTGTCAGCGTGGTCAGAGCGCTCAAAGTACCAATTCAATTTGAAAAAAATAAAATGGTTTCAAATCTAAATGACAAAAGTTGAAAAATGGAATAATGAAATGAAAAAAAATTGAGTTTTTCCAAAATGGTGAACCCAATTTCAAAACGGACGAATTTCACGACTGCAACAAGTTATAATTGGATTGTTTATTTTATAAAATCAATATTTTCCGAACGGTTATATCTGTATTTAAATATTTACAACTCTTGATATAAATTTAAAAAAGCTTTTTCACGCAATGTGTGATATATGATGCGTATAAATTGAGACAACAATCTAAAATTAAATTTTTTACTTTTAACTTTTTACAATAGATGTCTCCGACTTGGTTTTACAACCTAATAGATAAACGCAGACACCCTGCTATCGACACTGTATTGTAGTTAAATAATTTACCATAACATCGACACTCGTAATGACACATAAGCTTTGATGATGTACCCTGCAATGAGACCCGAAACGTAGGCTAGAGAGATTTTATATATATATTTATAACTACCCCAGATAAATCAAACCAGAAGATAAAATATTTTTTATCTAAGTCTAAGTCCGTAGTTGGAAATTTATTTTAGTGAATTTAAGAACACTATCATGGCATTGTTTTTAAACATCTACCATTTTCGAAAATGACCCGTATCTTAACAGTCGTTGCTTGTATCACGAGGAAAATAGAAACACTGGAAATTAATTATTAGCGATTTATTAATAACTAATTATTTAATTTTTAATATACAAAGTCACTTAATGCCATTCACACAATTTTGTAATATATCACTCGTTTATGAACACTTTATTTAAAATTCACTAGAATTCAATTCTCGCACGTATTTATTTATTTCCACACTTAAGTAAGTACTCGCCGATCATGTCGCTTCGCAAATTCACGACTGGGCACATCTGGCCATCGTCCGCGACGCACTTCGCATAGAACGATCTGTCAAAACAAGACTCCCTCGCCGCGGCGTAGTCCCGCTATTTATATCTGCAAACGCTGATTTTTCGAACCACCTAGATCATTCTAGTATTATGACAAGGTTTCTGTTGCTTCTAGGCAGTTCCAGGCATTTTCAGACATTTCCCAAAGGTTTTAGATAATTATAGACTATTCTAGACCCTTTCAAGTGTTCTCCCAATGTGACATCACTAGGAATTCGGACAGTGCACAATTATTTCTTATTGCCATCCCGTGACAATATATTATTTCAGTTTCTTATTTTAATTGTTTCAGCTGTGCTTTCATCATTATTTTCTTTTAACTAAATTTCGCTTATTTATGTGCATTATACATTTTTCTTTTTTAACTAAATAAGTTACTTCTGGTTCTTTATTAGGATTCCCGTTTATCATATTGTAACGAGGCTAAACAGAATCACGCACTCATGTCAAGTGACAGTTATTTGAAATGTTCACAATGCTACCGAAGATTCCAGAACAACCTAGCGTAGTCTACGGCTTTCGAGAGATGTCTCCAAAGTTCTAGGAACATCTGGAAATTACAAGAACTTGCAAGAAAACACTATAAAAGTCTCGAAGGTTTGAGAAATTTAACGTTATGGGTATAAATAAACAGATCCAGGCCGCGTATGGCCATTGTTATTTTGACGTTTCCAACGACGCGGCCCTAGCGGCGAATCACGAAGCGAAAACAGTGTTACCATTAGGCCTGTGAACTAAGCGACAGATAATTAAGTGAATTACTAACCCGTGTGCGATATTTGAGCGAATATTCTGGAGAAAGTTCTTACGTAGCGAAATAAACCTGAGCGAATAGTAATACGTACTGAAATTGGATGGATTGTTATAGTGAATAGTGAATAAAGTGGTGAAGCAATTATAAAGTGTCTATTTACGAGTGATTAATTCGCGAAACAGTTTAATTCAATATTAGTGTAACATTTTAAAAGTGTTAAGAGGCTTATACGTTTGTTTAATTAATTATTCAGTAATCGATAAATCTGTTATTGCATTCCAGCGTTTTTTTTATTTCCTCCAGCAGCTACGACACGTGACAATATTTTGTTGTATACATTAACTCCGGCTACTTATTTTGTTTATCTATATGGCAGATAGATAGATAGATAGAGCTGTTAAATAACTTTCTGTATTTCTTTCTCTTTCATATTTTCGGTGGCTCATCTTGTCGAAAAATGAAGTCACCAGTTCCTTCGTTAAGTTGTGGAAAGAGCCAGTTCTGTAGCATTTCAAATCATGTTAGCTCCATAGCTACGATTCTTCGAAACATTATTTACAGTATAATTAACTTATGGCTATAATCACTTGATCTTTATGCCTCATCCTTCCAAGTAGTTTCGTGCATGAGTAATTTACGGTAACAGAAATATTACAGCATTTCCGAAATGTCCGCGATTTGTAACGCCCTGTATTTTGTTGAACATATATATCAGTCAAAATCCTCACAGCCACGATTTCGAATATCTTAAATCTTGAAATAACAAAATTCTTTGAGATCAAAATACTTAAAAGCTTTAAATAAACGCACCCCAATATCTGAAACGTCAATCAACTATCAAATCTAGGTTGGGTAAGATTTTAATGATTTTTGTAAATATTCGTTTTATAATATTAGGTCCTTACATATGAAATTGGCGTTTTGCCGTACTGGCAAATTTGATCTCAAATATCTTCTCTTTGGTTAGGAATTCCAAATCCAAATTTATACAGCTATTTACTCATGTATTTGTGTTTTGAAAATTATAATTCATTTGTTTTTTCCTCAATTGTTTTTTTCTTTGCGTCACTCAGTTTACAAAATGAAAAACTTGAAATATCGCGTTATTTACGAGTACGAGTTCCACCGTGGCACCAGTGCTGCAGAAACGGCTCGAAGGATTAATGATGTGTATGGCGACGGTGCCGCAAAAGAAAACACAGTGCGTTTTTGGTTCCAACGATTTCGTTCTGGAAATTTCGACCTGCAGAACAAGCCCCGTGGACGGCCGGAGACCAAAGTTGATAATGAAGAATTGAAGGCTATTGTGGAAGCGGATCCATCGCAAACCACATCCGAGTTAGCTGCAGGCTGCGGTGTTATTGATAAAACTGTTTTAATCCACTTGAAGCAAATTGGTAAGGTGAAAAAGCTTGAAGGTGGGTACCTCACGAATTGAGTGAAGCAAATCAACAAACGCGCGTTGACTGCTGCGTTGCATTACTCAACCGGCACAATAATGAAGGGATTTTAAATCGAATCATTACCTGTGATGAAAAGTGGATCCTGTACGATAATCGGAAGCGCTCATCGCAATGGCTGCACCCTGCCGAACCAGCCAAACCATGCCCCAAGCGAAAATTGACTCCAAAAAAGTTACTTGTGAGCGTTTGGTGGACTAGTGCTGGTGTCGTTCACTACAGCTTTCTTAAATCTGGCCAGACGATTACGGCAGATGTCTATTGTCAGCAACTGCAAACCATGATGGAAAAGCTAGCTGCTAAACAACCGAGGCTGGTTATTCGCTCTAGGCCACTGCTGCTTCATGATAACGCTAGACCACACACTGCACAACAGACGGCTACCAAATTAGAGGAGCTTCAATTGGAATGTCTAAGACATCCACCGTACTCTCCGAACTTTGCCCCAACAGATTACCATTTTTTTCGAAATTTGGATAACTTCTTACACAGGAAAAAATTCAACTCCGATGGGGCAGTCCAAACCGCCTTCAAAGATTTTATTGATTCCCGTCCGAATGGTTTTTTTAGTAAAGGGATCGATGAACTACCTATGAGATGGCAAAAGTGCATAGATAGCAATGGTACATACTTTGATTAAATAAATATATTATAATAATAAAAAATCGGCTTTATGTTCCTCCCATACTAAACGCCAATTTCATATGTAAGGACCTAATATTATGTATATACTACATAATTAATTGTTTTTTCCAGCGGCAAAACAATTATGTAATGATGAAGTGTACAGGAATTTCAGCCATATCTAGGGAGGAGTCTGGAATCTGGAGCGATTATGCTCGTATCGGTTCCTCTCACTAAGAATTTTAAAATAAATTAAATAAAAAAATAATTATCAATTATTTTTCAATCAACCGTTGTTTTTATCATCACTTAAATAAGTATATTTTTTATCTTATTTATTATATTTATGAACAATGTTTTTTATAATAAATGGATTCTATATTATAATATTTTAAAGATAAGATACAATATGAGCCAAAGCTCGAGCTTATGGGAGGAGTATTTACAAGCCAAATTGAAGTATAAAAGCAGAAACCATTTAGAAGTAGTAATACTTTAATTATGCAGAAACTATTTGAGACATGTGGGCAATGTTACAATAAATCGTTGTCCAAAATCAAGGATTTGACTTCTTTCTAAAAATTTTTGGAATGTTACTTTTTTGAAATTTGTTTTGCGACATTTACCATTTTACCGTTTTGTATCATTTAACTCCCAAGTATATATAATGATGTTGTCCCATGGTGGTTTTTAAAGTTGGTGTCTATATTTGTCCCTTTGTTCTACGTGTATTACTTATACAGTCTAAGGGGTGAGATTTATTTATTAAATAAACATTGTAAATTTGGCATATAAACATGCAATTTTTGATTCTTTATTCTATGCCTTTCGTCCGTAGTTAAGATTGTTGAAATTTATTTCATTAATTTAATTTATGTAAATTGCTTAGATGTGTCAAGAGAGCCACTCCAGAAGAGAAGAAGATACGAAATTATGTTTCACGTAACGTTACATAATGCTCAACTACTGTTACGAAACACTTCACAAATATACTCGAGTTAGAGAATATTACAGGGATACATTATGTTTTCTCAGTGTTTAGTAATCTGGAATATTCTACCGTGTATATCTGACATCTCTGTTGCAGGGTCGATCATTGAGGCTAATGTGATGGACCCTGCAATGTCATCCAAAAAGTCAGCCAGAAAGGTCAAATATATACGGCAGAATATCCAAGAAAATTATATACAAAAGAAGATTCTGAATGGCCGTGAAAACCTGAGAACATTTTAATGTAGTGAGGTTACTCCAGGAATTGAACCCGGACCTCTGTAACGAGAAACCAGTGTCATGTTCATTGGAATACATTAGCCGCCGTTGTTTTTATTTATCAATGTATCATCGTATGTATGTGAATTTTAAGATTTGCTGTTATTTTTCCAAATATAAATATAAATAAACTAGCTGCTCGTACCCGGCGTTGCATGGGTTAAGGATTAAGTAAAAAATAAGTTTGTGAGGGCAAACAAAGGGTCCGCTGTTATCTAAAAAACAATGTTTCCATCTAATGTTAACATATGTTATTGTAGCATAACTGTAATACTTAGATATATAGTTTTGCAGACTTTTTTGTAGATATTAATGTCCTCTATAAAACTGTATTACATTACTTTGCTCTATTGGCAATAATTTCCGCAGCGTACGCAATATAAGGTTTTTTTTCGTAATTTTTTCACACGTTGGGTTATATTATCGAAGTTTTCATACGGATCCCTTACATTTTTGAAAATATTCTATAACCTTTATTCATTAGGGATAATGTAAGATTCTGAATGTGAAAGAATTTTTCAAATCGGTCAAGTACACACAATGAAATCTTTCCTCTTTATAATATTAGTATAGATAGTACAGATAAAAATATTTTTAATTACAGAAAATTTGCCCGATTTGTGCTGTTCCATACATTCTAAGTGACGTCAATGATTTTTTAAAACTATTTTCGATCAAAAAACTTTATTCTTAGGTTTTATCTGTTTTCCAAATTTTGGTTGTTGTCTCTGTAGGCAAATGTACAGTGAGTGCATGCACCCAACGATCAAGCCAATCATTTACTAAATGCTTTGAAGCAATCGAATGTACAACGAAGTTTATGTGGTGAGCGGTAGACTCTCCCTGGTGCGCTGCAGAAGTGCTTTTCACTCTGGACAACTGTTGTGGTTTTTGCTCCTGGACCTATCCATCCACCGCAGCGCTGTGGAACATTGAATAGCGTTTTGAACACGTGAAACCACCAGACCGGATCCACTGTAAGTGCTGAATAAATAGGCTAAAACATACTTTTGATTTAAATCAAAATATATAAAAAATTTCAAAATCATACTGGAAGGACAGATACAAAACACTAATGTAACATAAATTACGAATAAAAATCTAGAAATAAAAAAAATAAAAATTTAGCGAAGACAGAACTAAACACTACCTACGTTATTCCAAAATTATTTAATAAAATACCAGACAGATTAAAAAATGAAACGTGACCAAAAATGAGGAAAAATTATTAAATAATTTTTTTTATTTTATTATTATTTTTTTTAATTTATCTGGTAAAATGTACAAACTTAAGAGTATTCAATATAATTTAATTAATACACATTTATATTACACGCTTACCCACTTTTAAATGAGAATTTATTCTCGTGTGTAAAAGTGGGGGCATTGTCATACATGTACATATATATTATTAATGAAATCGTTAGTGTAAGACATTAGATTAAATAAGTAAGACATAGAAAAAGAAACACTAGATTAAGTTATAAAAATTAAGACTTAAAACTAAGTAAGTAAGATATAAACAATACAAGAATACAAAAATGTGAGACATTAGAATAAGTAGATGAGGTATACACAAGGATACAATATATTAAGTTATAAAAATTAACATTTAAGAAGGTATTGTAATAACAGTTAAAAGTATATATAGACTGTTTTTGATAAGATTTTTTCGTTGCGTTTTTTGTAGAAGATTTTTCAATTTAGTCTTGAATTTTCTATAATTTTTTTCCGTCTTCATTTCATTGGGAAGAGCATTATAGAATGATACTCCTTGATAAGAGAAATGGTGTTGGGCTGTGCTAGTATTACATTTAGGTATCAAAATATTTCCAGCTGATCTCGGTCTATTACTAAAACATCCAAATGTTCTATTATTGATATACATTTTGTGTATTTGAAGTATCGCAAATTTTTTATAGATTTGATTAATATTTGGGACGTTAAAAATGTTGAAAAGTTCCCTTGTTGGGAATATTGAGGGTTTCCTCAAAATCACTTTGATAATTACTCTCTGAACTATTTCCACTGGTAGTATATTAGACTTAAAGGTTCCACCCCAGCCAACTATACCATACTGCAGTATGGACTGGGCAAACGCAAAGTATACCATCTTAAGCATGTTTATTCATAAGATATTTCGTATCCTTATGAATAGGTATATGAGCTTTCTCTACTACTATACTAAATACTATAGTAAGCTTTAAAAAATGGTGATAACGTAATTTGTATTATTTTAATATTGTTAAAAGTAGACATATATAAAAATTAGAGTAAATAAAAAAAAAAATATATATTTTTGTATTTTGTTTAAAGCAACTTTTTTGATATACTGTAAAAAGTCTACCAGTTTCAGTTGCGGACAGTTTGACATAAACTGATCAAAGTAAAGACACTACAAAGAAGTATGCATTTAAAATATAAAACTTACACAAAAATCAACCAAAATTTGTAAACCCGCATTGTTTAGATAAAGGTGCTAAACAATAACATTATTAATTACTTGTGTTCAACACTGTCCGGACCCTTAATTTGGAAACTTTAAAAAAGTAAGAAAGTATTTTAAGCGAACACTAACAATTAAGTATAGTTTACGAGGGTGTATTCATATACTGCCCCTTTGATATATTTAAAATGGAGGAATCAAGGTGATTTTGAAATTATACAGGCTGATATGCCTACGTGGCCTCCGCCAAGTTGCAAGTTGAATCCTGCAGCAGTCAATAGCGACCCTCTACTAATATTGAAGCAAGCAAATAAGGCTGTGTTATCAAATTCCTTCAAAATAAACAGTAAACCACAAGAGTTTTCAACTATATTGAGAGACTTGCTGTTTAACATGACAGTAAAAAGGTGGTGTCGTGAATTAAAGTATGGCATAACCGAAGAAAATGTCAAAAAGTAGAAGGATCATAATCGCGAAAATTATTGAGATTGTAGGCGTGTCGTAATCGATTATTCAACGAATGGACTGAAACGAAATGGAAATGAAAAATAATGGCGAGTTGGATTCCCCGAATGTTAATGCCCAAACAAAAAATAAACAGAGCAGGCGGCTTCTTGATATCTACGACCAAGAAAAACATAACTTTCTTGATGGTTACATACCTGTGGATGAAATATGGATTCACGTCTATAAACCTGAAACTAAATCCCAAAGCATGCTATGGAAACACAAGGGATCGCCGCCACCCCACAAGTTTCATGGGCAAGCAGCTTCCCGTAAGGTCAAGGCCTCAGTCTTCTAGGATGATCAAGGTGTTACTTATTGACTACCTTGCCAAAGAAGCCACTATAATAGGCTTCTAAGGTACCAAGAATTTTACACAGGTAGCCCAAAATATATCAGGATAAAGCATATGAATTCAACCAAATTGGTTATGTGGTGATGACCAATGTTTGATTAAGAAGTAAACCTTGAGAAAAACATTAAGAATTTGAGTTCTAATGCGTAGTTTTCACTGAAATCATAATTATTATTTATTTACATTAATTTTCATATAAAAACGAACGAATGATACGTTCAAATAAGTGCATGTATATCTATATCTATAAAACTCCATGTCTGTCTGTCTGTCTGTCTGTCTGTCTGTTCTCTATACAAATCCACACCGTTTGTCCGATACGATACAAATTTTGCATACTTAAGCTTTGGGACCCGGCGGGTAACATAAGCAACATTTCCCCTTATTCTCATACCCTTTCCCCTCCCCCTGACATATTTTCGATGCAAATCTGTACCGTTTGACCGATCGGACTCAAAATTTGGAAACTTATTCTTTAGGACTCGGCGAGTAACATAAGCGGTATTTCTCCCCTATTCTCATACCTCTTCCCCTCCCCCTGACATATTTTAGATGCAAATCTGTACCGTTTGAACGATCGGACTCAAAATTTGGAAACTTATTCTTTAGGACTCAGCGGAAAACATAAGTGGTATTACCCTCCTATTATTATACCCCTTCCCCACTCCTGACATATTTTAGATGCAAATCTGTACCGTTTCACCGAACGGACTCAAATTTTGGAAAACTATTCTTTATGAACCAGCGGGTAACATAAGTGGTATTTCCCTCCTATTCTCATGCGTCTTTCCTTTCCCCTGACATCTTTTATATGCAAATTTCTACCGTTTGACCAATTGGACTCAGGATGGAGATGATGGCCGCTGGTCGATGTTGCTGTGTGTGAAGTGAAGTAAAGTGAAGCGATAACGATGATAGCGGTTGATCGACTGGAGATCGGGTGAGCAGTGTAGAATGAAATGAGTGGCGTAGCGTTGTTGTTGATGTCGTGGCTACGGTAGGCTGAAGATCGATCGTGTAGCGTAAAGTGAGACTAACTACACAGCGAGGTGAGCTACGAGTAACGGTCGGGCAGCTAGAAGTCGTGGTTACGGCGTTGGAAAACGAACTGATTTGAGACTTCGCTGCGACGTCTTTTAAATCGTGTTTTTTGCTGTGCGATGTGTGCAAAAAGCTGTGTGAAATCTGTAGCATGCATTTGGGCCAATGAGAACGAATTCGTCGGCATTTTTAGATTTCCTATGTACTGGAATGTATCTCATTTAGTCAGCACATTTTTATCTTCCTTGTTTGCATTGTGAGACGCGCCGAATCGGCGGTTTCTAATCTCCCTGTTTTCTGCTACTTTATCGCGTCAGCGTTTTTTCGAATCGTGAGTTTTTGATATGTCATGTTTTTCCATGGGATTTTCGGCGCTGGTCAAGGTACGTGGGGAAAATTGTTTTTGACGCTACAGATTAATTAATTATTAAATGGAAAAATCACTTAACACAAATTGAATTATTACACTATTATTGAATTCGCAATTTATTGAATCGCAATTTATCACTCGACAATGAACTTTATTACCGCTGGGTAATACTTTATTTATCACTTGCTAGAATATTCCATTTAATTATTGCACGTAGAATTTGCAATCATTTATTTCGCCAGTTATGTATTTCGCTTAATATTTGTCGTTCTGATTATCTCACGAATAGCCTCCCCGGCCGTGGTTCCGCGGCTTATATCGCACCAATAAAAATCTCAATATGAACTCAGTTTTATAGATAATTTAATGTCTTCTCGAAAGATCGACAAATGCATAGTCGTTACAAAATTCATGTGGTTCATTCCAGAATCTTCTAGCAGCTTCCAATCCTAGTGCAAAAGGCTTAGCGTATTCTTAAATTGTTGACTACGCGTAATTTTTCCGATTACTGCACGTCTAATTTTAGTAAATATTATGTTTACTTTAGATATAACATATACAACTTGTCTTTGAATCGACTTTTCATTTCGAAATTTTCTTCTCTCTTAGCAAGAGGTTATGTATTCTTAAGAGAGGTTATACATATTTATATAATATTGAGTAATATTTCTGTTATAAAAGTTAGGTAGGTATAAACAAATGCGAAAATAGATTTCTCCAACAAAAAAATGAAAAATGCATACATTTAGTGCCAGACCCGGAATTTTGATGGAAAGTAGGGTAACAATATTTTTTAATACCAATTAAAAATAAATGTATTATTTAGAGTCCATATTTCAAAATTAAATAATAATGTGCACCCTAAATGTGATCAAGATCTAGTTTTTAAAACACAAATCGATATCTTGCTACACTGCCGTGATTCCGCATCTTGGACGCTCCGTACGCTCCGCCGTTTCGTCCCTCTTCTGCCGTCTAACGATTGCTCCTCCTAAAATACTAACGGGGAAACAAATGACCTTTGCCTAGTGTGTGTGGGTGGTGACAGCGACAGGGACTCGCCGATCTTTTGATGTGGGTTTTCGATTATCAAAGGAGACATAAGGCTGCAAAATTGGACGAAGGAGGTAAGTAAGAGGGAGAAAAGGGGGGGAAAGGAAGCACGGGGGACTTAGGGCAATCGCGAGGGAGGGGAAGGACGGTAGAACCGAGGAGGACATGATCGGCGGAGAATAAGGTAGTTTTGGTAGGTCGGTCAATAGAGAGAAAGGGGGATACGAAACGACGGAGGAGAAAGGGAATTGAAGGGGATTGAAAAAGGGAGACAGTCTCTTCTAATAAGCTATCAATGTAATTGATTGAATTAAATTTCAATCAATATGTGGGTCTAGTAATGCTATGTATTTGCAGTACTAATCTTGAGATAATACGTTAGTGGCCATCGGTGATATGTGCCCTGTCGGAAGGCGACATATTATGAGGTAATCCAGAAAGTAGATGTATACACTATAGCTTTAATTTTTTTGTTAAATATTTGATTATTTATTTATTAATATGGGTATTTAAAATTACAAAAACACAATGAAATTGTGAAAAAGGATGCGACTGTCGTGTTGAATACTTAAAGATCCTGATGCTAATCTTTTCCAGTAGATATGGACAGTTAGTTTTACCAGAGAATAATTTTATTAAAAACCCTATGTCAGAATATTCTTTTCTGAGTTTCAATGGGTGTAGGAGGGGTATTGGATGATTCAATTGTCTTCTATTCAAGAAATTTAAGAGAATTCTCTGGTATCTTTCAATCTTATTAATATGCACCAAGTATTGGGGATTCCAAATAACCGATCTATATTCCAGATTGCCCCGTACATATGTATCGAACAAATTTTAATATACTTTTAATATTAGGTCCTTACATATGAAATTGGCGTTTTGCCGTACTGGCAAATTTGATCTCAAATATCTTCTCTTTGGTT
>JADDOH010016326.1:0-44935 GCA_016648135.1 Agrypnia vestita | reverse complement strand
GAAATGGACGGCGATGTCTAATTGGTCAGCAACTGCGGAAACCATGATGGAACAAGATAGCTGCTAAACAACCGAGGCTGGTTAATCGCTCTAGGCCACTGCTGCTTCATGATAACGCTAGACCACACACTGCACAACAGACGGCTACCAAATTAGAGGAGCTTCAATTGGAATGTCTAAGACATCCACCGTACTCTCCGGACCTTGCCCCAACAGATTACCATTTTTTTCGAAATTTGGATAACTTCTTGCAAAGGAAAAAATTCAACTCCGATGGGGCAGTCCAAACCGCCTTCAAAGATTTTATTGATTCCCGTCCGAATGGTTTTTTTAGTAAAGGGATCGATGAACTACCTATGAGATGGCAAAAGTGCATAAATAGCAATGGTACATACTTTGATTAAATAAATATATTATAATAAAAAAAAATCTGCTTTATGTTCCTACCATACTAAACGCCAATTTCATATGTAAGGACCTAATATTTATAAAAAGTTATATGTAATATGCACGAAAAATACGTAGAATTATACATTCTCGGAGTACGTTTCACTGTTTTATTTCAAAGAGGAAAGTTTTGATTAAACACTGCAAAAGTTGGATCCCGAAAAAGCTCTCTGTGATGTAAAAAATTAATATAAAATATGTTCCCCGGATTTTGGAAAAGTTGGCGGCGCTGGTTTCGCAGGCGGGGCCAAATTATTATTGCTCTGTGGGGATTTAATAGAAATATGTTTTTTGAGTGGACAAGGGTAGAAGTGTAACGTGTCTTTTTTCGGTAAGAAGGTTACACGTGTTGGGGTGGAGTGGATGGAAATGAGTACAAAATGGGGGTAGGTTTTACTTTGTGATTTAAAACTACATAAAAGTCATGATTTTATATGAGATTTACATACAAAACAAAATATAAAATAGGAATCGAACATTGCGTGATTGTTGGTCTAGTGATTAAGATATTCGCTTAGTGATCACTCCATAGCAGCAAGTTATACCTATTTCTCATAGCGCAGGCGTTTAGCTTTTTTTTTTTTTTTTAAATTATTAATTTATTTTTTTTTACATCTCAGACCCACAAAACATCACATTGATATTTGTCTGTAGGTGCATCAATACATATATATATAAATAAATTGTAATTACCAGAAATACATTCATATTAATTAATTACAATAGATCTTATAAACTCAAATACAAATCAACAATACTATACAACAATACAAGAAAAAATACAAATATTACCAAAATCAAAATAAGTCTCTTTTATTTAATAACATATTCATTAATTCTGTATTTTGCCCTTTTTTATTAATATCCATTTTGACACGACATGGGATTTTATTTAATATTTTTGGTATGACATATTTTAATGTTCTTTGTCCATATTTATTTATGACCTTCGGTATTCGTAGTCCTTCTTTAACCGTAAATCTGGTACTATGTTTATGAATCAATCTATGCTTATATGTCCCATCTTCATGATATCGTGTAATTAGTTTGTACCACAAGATAGCATTAATTGGCATAGAGCCTTGTTTCTTGAAGAGTTCCTGTATATCTTTAGTAGCACTTTCTTTATTTATTAATTTTATAGCCGAATTTTGAATATTTTGAATTTTTCTAATATTAGTTTTGCAAGTTAGACCCCAGCTAGTTATTCCATACCTTATTACCGATTCCGCTAAAGATTGATATATAGTTTTCATAGTCTGTATCGGGACATAGTATTTAATCTTGTGCGTACATCCCAATACAGTTCTCAACCTCTTACATACCTTATTTACCTGAATATCCCATTTGAAAAATGTATCTATGGTAATACCAAGATATACGTATTCATTAACTAATTCAATTTTTTCACAATTTCACGATGCATTAATTCCGGAATGCAAGCCATCAAAAATTAGATTGAAAATAGTAAGAATACCTATTGATGTGTCACGTATTCTGCCGTTATATTTTTTTTAATGTGTAACATCTTCACGCTCGGTTTATGGGACGGAAACGAGTAATGAAAAAATTTTCTGATTTTTAATTAAATAGTTTTATTCGGCAGATTCAACTTTGACATTGGGCGTCGAAACAAAATGTCAAATTCGATAAATTAGGGTTATGTTGAATTTAGATTTTTAATATCTCGGGACAAATTTAATTTAGAAAATAAATAAGATGTAGGTCTTTTCATGTGTGGGGTATAAAAGCAAAGGCAACAATGTCCAAAAAAAATTGTATGAAGTCATCGAGGAATACTAATTTATAATGCACTGAACTTGATATTTTATAGGAAACAGAGCATATATATTTGTTGGAAACATGATTTTGGAAGCGATAGATACATAAAATCTAGAATTCATTATATTTTAAATTAGTAATCCTCGAACAGCATTTGGATATTGCTGCCTTTGCTTTTATACCGCACATATAAGCTTGCAATTGAATTAGTTTTGGCACAGTGCGTAATACGCGCATTGTTTCGTTGTGTTAATTTTACGATACGAGAGGGGCATACCCGTAAACTTAACACAACGAAGCAATGCGCATATTACGCACTTTACTCACACTAACTCCATTGCAAGCTTATATGAAAAGACCTACAACATATTTTTATTTTATTGATTCTGACAAAAAAAAAAGGTTGCAAAAGAATTTCATCTCCAAGCTGCAAATTTCTTTGCTCGAGCCGTAGACTTCTTTACCGACTCGTCAAAACTGTTGTCTCAAGCGTTGCTGAGAAACGAACGTCACCCAAAAAAGACACATCATTTGCGACTACTCATTTCTTTCTAAATAAGACTCTCTTATTTATAAAAAATAAAATAAAAATTAAATAAGATATCTACTAAAAAATGATTTGAATACCTCAGAAAATACATTAAAAATACATAGTTATTACACTTACAATTCAGATTGTTATGGCAGTTGCATACAACAATATATATTCATGCCAAATTTTGATTAAATCGATCTGTATTTGAATTTACAGTGAACTTGAAAATATATAGATTGCTCACTTTGATAACGTATTCAAGGCAATTTTTCAATCTTTTACTTATTAAATTAAAATAAAAACAATAATATATCGACGGTCCTAACGTATGCTGTCGAATCTGAAAAAATTTCATTTTCATTTTATTATCTTAAACAATCCAATTTACTCTACATTTTTGGACAGCGTCAAAATAAGAATCCAAGGTCTTAAATAATATTGGAGAATAAATTATTATGATAATAATAATAATTATTATAATATAATTAATGTTTTAATTTATTTAGTTACACGACGCTGGTGGCTCCAAACCTATTATTAATTATTAACCCCAAAATCCATATTCAACATTTCTTTGCTAAGTTATTAGAGAAGCGCCCTAATCTATTCAATTATCTATTCAAACAATGCTTCAAAACATGTCAGAACCAACCCCCTATAAATTCCCTCAGTAAACAATTTAAATTACGTAATCTTTTCAGACATAAATCTTAGGAGCAATATTCTCCACACACCCTTGCTCAAACATGGAAGCCTTAGAAAATGGGGATGAATTTGATATAATGTGTATCCACCCTCAGAAATAAGCAATTACGTACCTACGCCTACCCACGTATGTACTCACAATATTAAAATTTATGCAACTATATATATTTTTTAAAGAAGTGCAATAATCTTTATTTTAAAGTGATACAATTATCTTTACATTAAAACATTTAATTAAGAAGACAATACTGGTAAAAATTAGTTTCGGTTTAAGTGGTTACGAGAAGAACACATTCAAAACACCATTAAAACACAAAAAAAACTAAACATAAAAAAATACAGTGACAGGACCAAACAGTTAGTAATTCCAAAACTATTAAACAAACTACTGGACAAACTAGAATCTGAAACGGGACAAAAAATATAAAAAATATTTTTTTTAAATACTAGAATGAAACTACTGTGAAAAATTGTGATAATTCTAGACTATTAAGAAGGTAGGTAGTCTTAATATATATTATAGGTGGGTTATAAAAGTAAAGGTAGCAATATCAAAAAAATATTTTGACTTCAGTCAACGAGGATTACTTATTTTAAATGTCCTGAATTCTAAATTTTATGTATCTATCCCTTCAATAATCATGCTTCCTATAAATTTAAGGCCGTTTCCTATATATTCTTGAATTCAGTACATTGTAAATAAGTAATCTTTTCAGTACATTGTAAATTAGTAACTGCACATACGGTTAAATTAAAAATTGTTTCGTTCTTAGAGTGGAAGTTTAATATTAAACTTATTTTAAACACTTAGTTTTAATCCACTGTTGAGTAATACGTAAACCTAAGCGCTTTCAATGGGGACACCTATCATCTTTAGAGGCAATATTAGAACTGAAGATGAATGATGAAAAGTGTCGAGTAATATTATGAAAGCGCTTAGATTTACATATTACTCAACGGTGGTTAAAAACTTACTGTTGATAATGTTTTTTTGCACATACAGTTTTGCAAGATGTCTGTAAAAACAGATATATAGATTATTAAAAAATTATAATATGCAACATGTGATTTTTTTTATAAAATACGCCGTTTGCTTATTATTCATTTTTACACTGTTTTTCTATTTTATAGGAAAATAGTGAAAATTAATTGATTTAATATTGATGTATCATAGACATTACGTCATGTTATTATAAAATAATTTTCTTTTTTATTTATCTCATACTCTGGCGACACAATTAACTTTACCAGCTGCCCACGTCAGACGAAGGACCTTTGCTGGACAGCACATTATTCCGCCACTTTTAAATTGTCAAAATAATAAATAATAAATAAATAAATGTTATACTATGTAAGCCTCAAGCGATGATAATAATCTTGTGAGAATAATAGTTACGTCCAAAAAATATTCTTGAATCCTCATAGTGTTGTAACCTTTTAAATACCGTACCATTAATAAATACCCCTCAAACACCATAATTAATTTTACCCCTGTCTCAAAACAGCATCATACTTATTACACTTACACTTATATTTGAGTCACTGATAGCAATAATGGGAAATGTGACATAATTCAGATTTCATAAAGCCGAGAGTCGAAATTTTGGTCTTGGTACATTTATTCTCGACATTTCAAACATTTTATATTTCACAAAATTTTTACTTGTGCGTATGAGAACACAATTACTGAATTTTGTCCACCAAGGAATAATCATTGATTAAGATAAATTATAGAAGTCTCACAGAGACGAATGTATATATAGAAGGGAATTGTTTATTGAAGACTTCATAGTCTTCAATAAACGATTCCCTAACGTCGTATGGTGAGACAGATACTGAAAAAGGTTCACTCTCCCTGATATTGTGCATTATATGTATTATACATTATACGCATTACTAATAATTACTTCTTTATTTCACTTTTCCTCCTAATTATCACTGATTTTTATGTATTATATGTCTGATAAAGGAATCATTTTATGTTAATGTTAAAAAATTATCCTCATCTTATATATATCGTCTTATAATTGTGGGAGACATAACTACTTTTTCGTATTCTTTTCCTACCTTGAATATATATATGTCTTCCTGTTGGATTGCCAAATTAGTAAATAAATAACTTATTCTTCAAACACAGCAAAATTATTTTGTGGTGACATTATAATTATAATTTATAGAAATTAACTTTGTATACACCACTTTTTTATTGAAAAAAAATTCAGCATGTTTCAAAGCCAATGGCTTTTTCATCAGGATAACAAATGTACAAAATTAAATTTCAAAAACGAAGTATAGATAATGAAAATATTAAAAGTTATGGGATGGAAAATGAATAATAATAAAGTACCTACCTACTTAACATGAAAATAAATTTAAAAGATAATTATTTGTAAAAAAAACTTTGACACGTGTTGGTTTTTTTTCAATAAAAAAGCGGTGTATACAAAGTTAATTTATATAAATTGTAGTAAATAAAAAGTGGCGCAATATTGAATATTATTATTATCAATTCATTCATTTAATTTTTCAATTCAAAACACCTATATTTCTTTATCTTGTATTATTTAAATAAATCGTCTACATTTATTCTTCAATATTTCTATATTCGACCCTCTGGGTCTTGCACCTAATAACAATAATAATTTAATTAATTTACTCTCCAAGACACCGCTAGATGGCATCACCCTTTTAACTTTCAAAATGGCGCTATTCGAACGACGCGGGTTGAGATTTCCGACGCAGAACGCGGGGGGTGGGTTTGTTGGCTGGCGGCGGGGGGAGGGGGAGGGAGCGAGGCCTTACCCCACCCCCTCCCCCCGCCGCGCGCCCGTCGAAAAGCGCTCTGGGGGGAAAGTAAGACGCGGGGAAATGAAACGAAGGGTTCTTTTGCGCATATGCCGCGCGCAGGGGCGCCAAACTTGAAAGCGCGGGAGCTTCGGAGGCGGCCATCTTGAAAAATTATAACGGCTAATAGGATTATAAATAGAAGCTCGTTAGTGTAGTGGTCATGACGCTCGCCTAGTGATCTGGTGGTTGGTGGTTCGATCCCCACTCTAAGACACCAGCAAGTTAGTCCTATTTTCATGGCACAGGATTTTAGCTTAGTTTGAGAATAGTAAGAATATTGATGCGACACTTATTCCGTGTTCGCATATCTATTTTTTAAAAATAATAAACGTTATATGTGGGGTATAAAAGCAAGGCCAGCAATATACGAAAAATTAAAAAATGTTTTGAATGCAGTCACCGAGGATTGATAATTTAAAATGTACTGAATACTATAATTTATGTATCTATCCCTTCCAAAATCATGTTTCCTATTAATTTATTGACTCATCATCATCATCATTCTTGGCACTACAACCCTTGGTGGGTCTTGGCCTCCTCAATAATTTTCCTCCACTCATCTGGGTCTAGTGCCAGCTCTCTCCAGTATTGAAGCTCTAAGGCAGAGATATCTTTGAGGACGTTGTCACTCCATCTTAATTTTGGCCTTCCTAAGCTCCTTCGCCCTATTGGCCTTGAGTTCAGCAGGGACTTTGGTACTTGATGCTCGTATATTCTCTCCACAAGACCCAGCCACCGAAGTCTTCCCAGTTTTATAAAATTTGTGACGTTTGGCTCCTTAAATAGAGTATAACGTCTGCGCCAAAGTCCATTTGTAGAATTTATAGACTATGTTTCCTATAAGAACTCGAATTCAGTACATTATAAATTAGTAAGCCTCGAAGATTGCATTATTTTTTTTTTGAAAAATTTAATGCAGTATGAAACCTGATGAATAAATTTTAACATGATAACTTTCAATACAAAAATGTGATATAAAACGCAAGAGAAGATATGAAGGAAAAAGTTGAATATGCTCACTTTGCAAGAAGATCGCCTTAAGTTTTGTATAAACCTATATTTCTACGGTTTTTCGTTCTTGCATTGTGTTAATTATTTATTGGTTGGCTTATTTTTATTTTTTTTTAATCTATTGTATTTTAAGGTACTATGTTTATTGCACTATTATTTTTGTAAATTAATATATATACAGATTAGAGCAACAGCTGGGAGAAGCAACAAAAAATGTATATGAAAACAGAATGGGTTGACTCATGCAAGTGGTTGACTCATGCAAAAGCAGCACAAGACGGGAATATGGAAGCACCTTGTCGAGTCTTTGGGACAAGGGGATGAAGATGATGATGACATTTTTAAAAAAATTTAAAAACGTGTCGCATCAACATTCTTACTATTTTTACAACAAGCTATTAAAATAGGATTGTTTCATTGATATCCTGGAATGGGGCTCAATCCACCACCCACCGGATTACTAGGCGAGCTTCTTGACCGTTACACCAACAAGCTACTCCTTATTTTATCTTCCAAGAAAAACCTTAAGGATGTATAAATAAATATTGAAAAGAAAAGTGCTATGAATTGTTACGATTAAGGGAAACGATTGAAGATGCCTGGCCCCCGCCCCTGGCTGGAGGCGCCGCGCGGGGGTTGAGGGATGAGGGCGCCATTTCCTTTGAGAAATGAAAGGCTCCGTATTATAAATAGACATAGAAACGAGGAGAAACCGCGCCGATGTGTGTGTGCGGGGAATTGATCAATAAACATCTTAAGAGCGCTCTCGGAGACGTCTTTGTGCTCGCGTCAAGCGGAATCTGCGCATCCAGATGAGAAAATAAATGTAGCAAGATGATGCGCGAGGCATTGTCTTGCGGGAGATCAGAAACCTGTCTCCCTCGACAGGTAAGGGATTTTAATTAATCTGAGGGACAGCTTTGTAGATTCACGGATGAGGCATTTTAATTTGATATGCAAAAATATACATATGATCGTTTCAATTTAATACTTTTATTACGAGGTCGTGGGGCTGTGAGACAAATTAAGTAGGTATTTGAAATTAATTGAGGAATGCAAAAGAAAAGGCGGCAATATCCCAATAAAATGTTTCTGAGATAAATATAAAAAACTTGTCACTAGCCAGGGAAATTTCTCTGGAATCTATGGAAATTATACAAGAAATGCAAACATTTCAAACAAGACACACACACACCACAAAGGTCATGAGAGACGCAGCAACAATAACTAAGTCAGAATGGCGAGGGGATCCTCGATCACGAGGCCCGGCTACAATAACAACAATAGAAGCGATAAATAAGTTAAATAATCGAACGAACAAGAAGGCGAAATAGATCAATGCGACATTCTATATTCAAAGTTCTAGTGAATGATCAATATATATTACCCAGCGATAATAAAGTGTTCATAGACGAAGTGGTATATTGTAAAATTGTGTAGATTTAAGAATAGCGTTAAGTTTAATACGTCTTAAGTGAATTTGTATATTGAATAATGAATTAATCGTTAATTAATAAATATTGATTGTATTATTTGTATGTATCTATGTATATTTTATTAATTACACCTATATGTTACGGAAAAACCTTTCTATCGTCAGGTTTTTTTTCGAAATTTCGATGTAAGAGTAAAAGAGCATTTGAGATATCTGAATAATCATGGTTTTGAATTTGCAAATCATTTACTAGAAAATGATTACGGTTTAGATAAACATTTAAGACTTTCTACTTTACACATAAATAATTTTGATCTGAAATTGAATAATTTAGAATCATTAGAAATTAGTGAAGCAATTAATATTAAACAAAAAATTATTAATAATCAATTAAATTTAACTACTAGCCCAATTCTAAAAATTTTTCCAATAATTGAGAGTAATCAAGAACTTCAGCAATAACGTTTAAAAATAATTTAAAAAAATGACTATTCCTTTTGATATTTTGACATTTATTAAACACCCTGACGATGGAAAGGTTTTTCCGAAACATGTAGGTGTAATTAATAAAATATAAGTAGATGTATACAAAAACAAACAAGAAGAATTTCAAATAAAAAAAAGAAATACACAAAACTGTATATATTTATTGTACAAAAAGAATGCAATGTTTTTCCAGAGAATGTGAAAAAATCAGAGAAAAATCAACATGTTCAACATCAGGAAAAAATGCAGAAGAAAAATATAATTATTAATATATACTAAGTGAATATATGAACGGTTAATGTTAGTTAATGATAATTTTATGTAAATAAAGATATATAAATAAATAAATAATCTTCTTCAAACACAGCAAAATTATTTTGTGGTGACATTATAATTATAATGTATAGAAATTAACTTTGTATAAACCACTTGTTTAAAATTTATTATTATTTTATATATTTATTTATAATATATATTATATAATATATATTATAAATAACCAGGTCATTTTAACAAATAGTTATCTTTTAAGTTTATTATCATGTAAAGTGGGTACTTTATTATTATTCATTTTCATTATCGATTATCTATACTTCGATTTTAAAAGTAATTTTGTGCATTTGTTATCCTGATAAAGAAGCCATTGGCTTTGAAACGTGTTGAATTTTTTCAACAAAAAGTGGTGTATTCAAAGTTAATTTCTATAAATTATAAAAAAATAATCAACACATTTAAAGCATGGATTAAATTCTTTAAAAGTGAAAAAAAATTGTCTTTTAACTACTAAAAAACATATTATTTTATTATTATCTTACGTTAAACAAATGCAATTTATAATAACTAGTTGTTAAATAAATAATTCTCAAACCCAGATACTATAAGTTCGCTATTGTTAAATATTTATTATTATTATTATATTAAATATGATTATTCTAATGCTAATTACCAGTTGTTATGTAAAAGCGAAGAATATATTTTTAATATTGAATTGTAATTATTCCTGCATTATACATAAATAAAGAAGAAGAAGATTTCGGAAAAATCATGCATTAGAAGAAATATTTGAAAGTATTAGGCCGGCGCCACACTGCGCAAATCTTCATTTTACATTCATTCTGTCTTCATTTCTTGTAGAAAAATCTTGAATATGAAAATGAACTCATTTCCCGTCATCCAATCGAGCTGAAATTTTGCACATCGACTTGATGTTGATGGCAATACATTTTTACATACATTTGGGGCCGAACATATACTCACGCACACACAAAATGAAAATTTATCTCAGACTTTCGGACATGTACCTACTTTCTGGTAATATTGTAAAATTAATTAAATCGCGGATACGTTAGAATTTATCTTCTTACTTGAAATTGTTACAAAATAAAAGATATATTTTATTTTGTAAAATGATTTTGTTCATTGTGAATTGTATCAAAACGCCATAGTTAATACAATAATACAATTACTGCAAAAAAGGTTTTCACGATTATCTTAAATTTAATTTACTACCAGTGTGAGATAAATAAATTTCTTAGTCAAGAAAACAAAAGTACAATAAAATTTAAACCGACACCTCAAACACGAGGGATTTATTATGAAAACTATGTTTTTATGGGTTAATTATTTTATCAATATTACTAGCTGTGAACTTTAAAAAATGACGGAATATTGGTTCGCGTCTTTGCTAAGCCTAAGTATATATTTATAGTATATTTTTGTCGATCCACGAAGAGGCGGCGGTAACAACATGCGTTAAGCGGCCGGTTCGGGTATGCTGACCCGTGGTTAAAACCCCATCTCCGGCCGTTAAAATTGTTTTTTTAGCCGTGAATTGGAACGAAATTACGGACGTTACACGATGTACGGATGGACTGACAGACGGACGCAGACAGCATAATGTTTATTTTTGATTTAAAGTAAAGAATAATCATTGATCAATTAAAATTATTTTTAACTGAGTAAAATAGTTTTCTTACAATTTATGTTTTAAACTACAATATTTAAAAAAAATATTACACACTGTGTGTCGATTAAATAGCTCTAAAATCAGGAAATATTAATTAGTTTTTTTTCATAATTTTCGACTTACGGTGACAGTTAATTTTTTTAATTTGCTATGCAGTAATTTAAGAAAACACTATAAGTTCACACGAAAAAATAAAAAAAATATAGCACTCATAATTTACACAAAATACACACAAGTAACTCACTTTCGATACCTAGTCGCTGACTGACTACCCGTTACTGAAAATCTTATATCAAATCAAGAAACTGACCAACACGTTTGATTGAAACAGGTTTGTGTTGGATCTTGTCCGTCGCTTGACCAGCGCAGATCTTCTCACGACCCTTAAAAGTAATCCAGTTTCAAGAAATATCCTAAAAACTAGTTTGCTCAAATAAGGGTGGGACACTTGCATTGTAAATTGCAACAAGTAGCCGATGAAGTAAAATAATTCGAATTCTTTTCAACATTTATAATATTTTACTTTTCATTAATAAAATGTTTTATTTTTCTTATTAAATTCTAAGCCAAAAATACAAGTAGTACTTTTACTACATAAGAGAAAGAGATTATATTTGGGGTATAAAACAGCAATATCTAAAAAAAATTAAAAAATGTTTTTGATATTGGAAATACTTATTAAAAGGATTATTAATTTAAAATGTACTGATTTTATGTATATTTTCCTTACAAAATCATGTTTACTATAAATTATTAAGCTATGTTTTCTATAAAATATTGAATTCATTGCATTATTAATTTATAATTCTCGATGATTGCAAGTAATTTTTTTTGGATTTTGCTGTCTTTACTTTTATACCAACCCCACATATAAGAAGTGATACCGAGAACAAATAGAGAACGGAATAGAACATAAAAGAAATAAATAATATAAGGCCCTTCAATAAACAACTGAAAAGAGATGTGTTGTGAAGGAGATAGTTCATAAATCGATTATCGAAATTAAATGTTGTTAATTCTGTTTAATTTATTGTATATAGTTTTTTTTTATTTTATAGTTATAAAGTGTGTATAGTATTTTCATTTTCTCTTATATCAGAATACATTTGCTACCTCAGTAGACCTGTTTCCATTTAAGAAAGACAGTAGAATTAATTATGTAAGCCGTGCGTACGAGGTACATTGTTTCGTTGTGTTGGTATTTATACCTACCCGTAAACACCAACACAACGAAACAATGGACAGCATGCGCACGGCTTACACATACTAATTTGGTTGTCTTTCTTTACTGGAAAGAGGTCTACTTGACATTTATTTTCTTATTTTTCATTTTATTACTTGATTTTTAATGTACGTACTTTAAAAATAAATATTAGATATCGATCCGAGGCGGTAAAATGGTTAAAAAAAAGCTACCCACCTCAGAACAGGTACTTCTATTTATTTGTATACAAACAATACAATCAATATTTTTAAACATGTAATTGATTGTTTTGACGGACACACCAAAAAAACACAAGAAAGAAATATTTAAAATAATCAATGTGGTTTATGGTTTAAGTATATACATATTTTAAACTAACTTTAAATCCCAGGGAATTCTGTGCAGATGGAGTAGCTCCCGACAAATGTCTACATTGAAAAATTCAACACTTTCATCCCTAAACATCAACCATTAGTGCATTCCCTACGCTAAGATTATGAAAAATCTAGGCTCCCTAATTGATTTGTTTCTTAAGATTTATTTAATTTCATTTCATTACCGATAAATCGACGATTATTGAATAAAATGTATTTAATTGCTTGACGTATGTATCTACTTATATTATTTGATTAATTACACCTACATGTTAGGGAAAAACCTTTCCACCATCAGGGTGTTTTATATATGACAAAATATCAAAATTAAAAATGTACTTTTTTTTAGTTATTCTAAATTATTTGAAAAATTATTTTTAAATATTATTGCTGAAGTTCTTAATTACTCACAATTATTGTGTAATTAATCAAATAATATAAGTAGATACATACAAATAATACAATCAATTTTTTTTAATGGCAATGTTGCTGAATCAATTGAAAAAATAATTACACGTTTTCTATTCATTTCCCAATTTTATTATTTTTTTTTTGTTTTTAAATTTCTATTATATTATTTTTTTTTATTTATTTTTTTATTTTTTTATTTAAAAAATCATTGTTTACAAATAAAGATACTTAATACTAATTTAACAATAAAACATAAGATAAAACATAAGATAAATTACACATTTTTTTTGTTTTGTTTAATTTGTGGATTATGCCACTCTACTAGGCTACGCCTGTCCCAGAGTGGCGTTATAGAACACAATTATAATATTTTTTCGAGTTCGTCAGTAGTATTTATTTTCATAAGGTAGTTATTATGTATCTACAGAGTATCAAGTGGAATGTTAGTGAAAGTTGAGTTAGTCATAAGTCCAAGTGTAAATATGTTTTTCTTATGTTTCTGCTTTTTATATACATACTTGCTTTTTACTTTATATTATATTTATCTTTATATATTTGTATCTATATTTTAAGTATTTTATTTTCTCTTTATATCATTATTATGTTTACATGTTATTGTTTTTTTCTCTTTAAACTATATATATATATTCTGTTTATTTACACTTACCTATCTATTGTACAAGCCCTATAGGGCGTTAATTAATAAATAAATAAAATAAAATAAATATGCACAGTTTTTATTTTCAAATCTGTAACATGTTAACTATTTAGGAACAGTTTATTAATTTTACAACGTTTTGGGTAGGTATTTCTACTCGCCTGAGCAGTAGGGAGGGTGCAATTATAACGTTGGAAAATTGCTGCCGACGGAAAGGCAAAATAAGAAAACTGATATACTAAGCTTCAATTGTGTGCTTGGAAATTCAGGTAAAATTCTCCATAAAACAATTAATCAGTTCAGTATTCATTAAATCAAGGGAGAAAAATGAATTTACAATTTATTACACAGATTTCTGTCCTTGTGCTTTAAAATTAGTTTGAAATTAATCTAGATAAATATATTTTGCATTAAATTTTTGTGGTTTTATTAGTTTTTTGACAATTTTAATAACCTCTTTATATATTTATTTTTGACTCGTAATAACATATTTTTACGATTATACCTATTAGAGAAATCGTCATAATCATAGAACAATGATGGATATGCAAAAAATTCCATATTGACTTTTTGGATCGTTAAAAAATGAAAAAAAGAAGCCATCTAATGGTATATAAAAAGTGTATTTTTTCTCATTAATTTAACCATCGTTATACGAAGTCGGTATAAGGACGGTTCTGATTTGCGATCGTAGAACAATGCAGCATGTGTAAAAACGTCGTTGTACTGCGCTGACTATATTTGAGTTTTGAAAGGTATCAACTTTAAATAACTGACCCAAGCTTCAAAGGAAAATATTTTGTAGTTATCGAGCTATGACATAAAGTGTATTTTTGTAAATAAAACTCCTGAAAACTTATATTGAATCATGTAAAAATGTTACCCATAAACCTCTTAGGTTTCCATTACTTTTTAAATAAAAAATAAAATAAAAAAATATAATAATACTAATGAATATTCAGGAATGTTTATTTTTAGTAAATTATGTTTGTAAAACCATGATAAAATAACTGTAAAACTGAATTTAATATAAAAGCCATACATTTAATACAAATCATCAGGAAAACTGACACTGTCATCGTTATCGTTAATCTTGCGTATCGCATACGCAGCATTAGTATCACTATAGAACTCGTGTAAGGAAAAAACGTGAATTTTCATTTTTCCCTGGTCACAGACACAGCAATATCAAGGAAAAAACAAACACCCCGAAAACAAATGAATATTGAATTGATTAAGGAATGTCATTGCTTGGATATGATTTTAATTTGAATTTAGAATTCCAAGTCGAATGCAAGATATCAAACATCAAACTAGCCAGTAGGTATTAAAAAGCGGAAATTTCATAGGTAAGGCCATGAAACGAACTCCATTAAAAATACATATTTATACAAAGCAGTAAGTATTACAAAATATTATATTATTCCACACATCTATAATAAAATTAAATGTGAATATTTCACTCTTTTGTCAATTTTAAACATCATGAGGGTATATCAAACCCGTTTCATTCGCTATGAAGAAAGAAAAAATGTAGTAAAAATGGAAACAGAAGAAAAATATGTTTTTTTTTATCCCCGAAATTAAGAAATACCCGACAAATTTATTATCTGTCACGAGCGGAAGTGAAGTAGATTACGATGCTTGCTCTAAACAGCCCCGATCGCCGATACAATGGACCGATCTGGTAAGGACTTCAATCTACAGATCCATCACAACATCCATTAGATGGATCCACATTCCAACTGAGAGTAAAACGAAGAAAATGAATGATAAAGAATTATCAAGGAACGATAAGTTATCAAAAATATATATAACGCAATAATAGTCCCCCACATCAACTACTGCAGCAGTGTACTATTTCTGGCTAATGAAGGAGGATTGAAAAAATTAATAACACTCCAAAATAAAGCTTTAAGAATTATACTAAAAAAAATCGATACACAAGAATCACAGTGATGCTAGAAAGCTTACAGATAATGACATTTAGACAAATAATTAAATTTAATGTACTTCTATTTATACATAAAATTATTAATGGACACAACAACAATAAGAAAATAAAAAACACCAACATGAACACCATTCCAAAAGAAAAAAAGATCTCAAACTTCTATAATGTACAGTGGAATGAAATAATGTTGAAATTAGGGACTCAAACAATATACGTAAGGATTTCTAAGAAAAAACAAAAAAAATACGTGACACTTTCTTTTGAATAAAAATTTAATATACTTATATCTAATGCAAAAATATATATAAGGAAATATAACAATTATTGTATTTACCTACTCTAAGATTTAAAAAAAGGAACGCAAGAAAATGTGTATTTAACATCACTAATAATAATTCTATAGTATTCGTACACCCAAACTCAGTGTTCCCCGTAGACCACAAAATATAGGTAGGTATAGAAATAAAATAACGAAATTTTTATGTTAAACAGTTTGTTCCACCGTTCAGGCAGTTCCATGGCTGATTCAAATATGTTTGACTTACTTAAAAAACTACTAAGAGCTGTTAAATTTTAAAACAATTATGAAAAAACTTGATGAGTGATTTTTCCAGCTTTCTATATTGGTAAAACATCGAGAAAAGATTATTATTAATTTTAGATTAAAAGAATAAATATAAGAATAAAAGAACACATCAAATGCTTATCAAACATAGTGATTCGAAATTTGCCAGATATCTTATTTAAAAAAGTAACCCATAAAAAACAAGTTGTTATACCCTTTTTCTTTGTAAAATATAACAACAGTTAAAGACGAATTAAAACATATAACATAACACTAAACTTACAGTAATTTAATATATTTCTAAAATGTCAGATGTTTTGAGCTTTGATAAGACAATTCATGCTTTGAAGATTAAATTCTAAAAACATTTGTCAGTCAATTTAGATTTTCGAAATTCGTAGTGAAGCACCTATTATGTATACCGACGTAGTAATTCAAATTTATAAAATATTCCGCGACGTTATCGGGCCACCGTAATCAAACTTTTCGAATGATTCCAATTAGAAAAAACCAATAAAATTTCTAAAAATCCGAATTTATACTATAATTATTAATTTTTTGTAACGAAAATTTGATAGATCTTCTTGATCGTTGCCACGAGTCTACTTGCCAAGTTTCAGCTTGATAGGATCACGGGAAAAGAGTTAAAAATCGATCCAAAGTTTTTACACCCGGCAAGCCGGCAAGCAAGCAAGCAGCAGACGCGACGAGTTAATATAAAGGGAGTAAAAAGGGGGCTTTTCGTGGTGACCCATTTTACTAAATTCGACTAAAAAATGGTAGAGCAATGCGTTTTTTACGAAGACTATCTTAACGGTTAGCAGGCGCGCGCAGTGGGAACATTGAAGCATAACTTTTTCTTAAACTTATTATTTACCTAAATACCTACCTCTTTTGGAAAAAAATAATTGAAATTAAATATTTCTAAGACAGAAAATTATGATATATCACAATATGATTATGTACTACGATAACAATAATTATAGGAATATTATGAGATACATATATGTTTTGTTTCCATTTTTTCCAAAATATTTGGTTACCTAAAAGCCATGCTGCAATGTTCCCACTGCACTGACGGTAAGAGATATTTTAATTCTTTTTATAGAGAAGTTGTAGAACTTAAAAATTTCTATAAAGAAGTCCGCGACGACATATATCTTTATATAAATATTAATACACAAATTGATAAAATATGACTAAACGTTACTCAAAATGTATTATTGAGCAGCTTGTTGGTGTAATAGTCACGACGATCGCCTAGTGATCTGGCGGTTGATGGTTCGAGCTCCATTCCAGGACACCAGCAAGTTAGTACTATTTTCATAGCACAAGCGTTTAGCTTATTTTGAAAATAGTTAGAATATTCATGCGATACGTATTCCGTGTTCGCATATCTATTCCGCTCATCATTCTGGCATTATAAATAAAACATTTCTACGTTTTTTTTACAATCAAGAGTCTTTAAACTAATATTTTAAATCTGGACACCAGATGACATCTGTGTGCTTGAGATATCATTACAAATTTTAAGGAGTCGATACCTATTAAGGTTAACTGTTAATTGCATAAAATCTAACACCAAAAATTAATTTTATTTTATACTTGCAAAGGGCGAAAAAACAATTAAACCTTTTCTAGTATTTAACGCTCGAGTAAAAATAAGTTTATTTTTGAAGTTATTTATTTACTTTTACGCCCATTACAGGCCTTTACATAAAAAAATATTACATAAAATCAAAAAGTATATTCATTTAACAATATGGGAAATAAGCAGTAAAATATAAAATATATGAATATAAAGTTCATGTATAAAAAGCAATAAAAGGTATAAGCAGTGAAAGAATTAGGTATAAGCATTAAAATATGAGTATAAAAATTAAAAATTAAATTTAAAAATATAAATTTAAAACATTTAAGCATTAAAATATGAGTATAAAAATAATTAAAAAATTAAAATTAAAAATATTAATTAGATGATGATTCCCCAAAACGAGTGTCGTATTCTGCAAAAGGCTTTTAGAACTGTTCAATTATTCTTCAAACGAGTAATATTAGAAGACGATCAGCTGGGCCGTGTGACGACACGTGGTCATGTGTCACGTGGCCCGTGACGTCACGCCCTGACCTGGGCCATCGTGAACCTCCCTGCACCCCGAAAGCGTGGAGAACAACGATCGGTACAATAATACACATGTACAGCCTCCGCCGAAAAAATCAGAACCATTAATATATTCAAAATTTATTTTTTAACAAAAATTTTTACTTGAGAAAATTTTAAAGTATTTACTAGACATCTAACAATTAAATAGTTTTAGTCATCCTTGCATTTTGCTTCGATAATATCGTATCAGAAAAACGTACTTGCTAATAATTATTGCTAAACAACATTTTATTTGTTAAAGAGAACATTAAATTTACGTGTACTGTCAAAGCATTGTAATCGTCCATTTTTCGTCACATTCGTCCATTTGCGTAGCTATCGTTTATCTATCCGTTCATAACCTGCTGTAACGTGCGTAACTCCTTTTATAAAAACTTTTTTCTCCTTTTTTTAAATAAATAATTATAAATAATTTTTGATGGGTTGCAGTCAGTCTGTAACAATTATTGTTACTGTTTTTTTTTATTCATTGAATGGATCTGGTCTGAGTCGCTACATATGAAGAAGATTATTATCCTTGATCAGTATGATCCTTTGTTCGGATCTGAAGAAAAGTATTGTAATTTTCTTTATAACACTTGTATCGTTAACGGATCTGAAGTAAGATACTTCTTTTTATCACACTTGTCACAAATAAGTCAAAAAAGATTAAATAATTACAGCAATTTTTCTCCTTTCAAACATTTATCGATTCCGACTCATGAAAAATATATTCAAAGAGCGCTCTCCTATGACTCCACTTCAATTTCTTTGAAAGGCTCTATGAAATTTCAACTTTTAGTCTTCGATAAAACAGCATCGGCTTCTACCATCATTCATCATCAACACTGTTTGGCGATGGTCACTGCACAAACATTCTCCAGATACCTAACTGTCTATCAAATCTCTCTCATCCATAATCTGCCAAAGCTACCTCCGTGACTATACTAAAAATACTGTGGTAAGTGCGAGTGAAGGCTTTAAATAATTTCAAATGCTGTATTTAAACAACTGCCGCAGTGCGTTGTCAAACGATCTACAATGTCCTACCGTGTAGAGGGTAATTTTCTCCGATACCTATTGGTGCCCTAGGACCTTTACTGGTTGCTGAATCTGACAGACACGTCTGGTAGCAGCCGCCACAGCCAATCACATACACCAGTATCTGAGACATCCAGAATTTGAACGCGGTTATTTTTACTTTGTACAATTTAGTGAAGACCAACGAAAGAAAATCTTTGTTTTTTTCTCCTGCCTAATTCCGAATCTTGTAATTACTGGTATTTTTAAAATCTAACACTGACCCAGGTGACCTAAACATGTTAGCTTACTTGATACACAGCCATACTACATATAAAAATAATAACTCCAATAAATCGGCAATCTGCGAACATGTATCCAAAGGGAATCTCAGTCATTTCATCAGATTTGACAAGACAAAAATCTTATCAACAGAACCGCGCTATATACATAAATTAGTGAGAGAGTCCATTGAATTATACAAACATCCTAATTTCAATTGATACGACAGTTACAAACTATAAAGCATTTGGCACCCTGTTCTCACGATTTTGATTCCGCCTTTAAGAGACGTCGCAGAAAAGCCTGAAGATGTAATTAGAACATTTTGCACACTGGCGACCTCTAACGTAGAATAAGGGAACACTCTACAACAAAGTGCATATATATGACTACCAAGTATTTAAAAAAAATGTTTAATGTGATATGTTATATATAAGAACTGTATTTGTACCATAAATTAAAAAAATAAAAAAATAAAAAATTTACGACCCTGGAAAAAATAATCAGTTCGGTTTACACCTCCGCTGTGATAGGACGCTCACCTGATGACGCTGGATAAGACTTCAGCTAGACGTTGAGATTTGCTTCTCAGTGAAATATACGGCTCTTATAAAATATCTGTAACACAAAAATAGATATATTTATTTAAAAGTAATAATTATCGTCTAAATTATTTTTCCCAGTGGCTGTACAGTTAAATACGGAGATCGCCGCACGCCGTATGTTCCGCCAAATCTCTGACCGGATAAATGGGAGACGGTAGCTGGACCAATTCCGTCATTCCGAGAAATCATCGGTGAGAGCAAATTTTATTTTTTATTTGATAAAAAAAATCAAATTTACATCGCTTCACAACTTACCAATAAAACACTGTTATAATACAATTTTTAAAATATTTTAAATTGTACAGTTTATTCGCCTCGCCCGTATTCTGAAAAAAGCGATATTGGGATCTTTATACCACCACTTATAAGGTTGCAGAGATTTTAAGAGGTTGCAAGTAAATTGGGCTGACGAGGAGAGCGAAGCCCAAGACAGGAATAGTTATAACCTTTTATGCGGAACAGGGACCCCGACCGAATAGGATAAGGGGTAGAAGAAGAATATTACGGTCGTTTAAGATATAAGGTTTTCAAACTATGGATATCTATACGAAAAATGTTGCGTAGCCGGGAAGGGTTCTTCCGATTGGGTTAATAGTAAAGATGTCCTGTAGCAATGATAAAACGTAAGAACAATGGCGGTATTTATGGTACATAAGTATCACAGTAAGTATTAGGTGTTTGCTCTAATATGAAATTAGTTACAGCTCCGTGAAACACACAGAAGCTTAGATCAAAGGGATGTCTGTTGCTGGTTGACGAGCATAAAAGAGCACAATATTTGATGAACCCTGTATCTCGGACAATATCATAGGAAGGCGACTCACACTGCGGTCATCTAAATCGGAGGCACTCTGTAAGCTGGTAGTACCAAGGAGACCTGAAACCACCAAATTTGCGGAACGTGCTGTCAGAAACATAACATGCATGCAAACTTGGCCATTCAAGAAAATCGGCATTGGCTGTACGCTTTTTTCCTCCACTATTGCGTTTGAGCTGAAGATCTTAGGAAAGATTCATTACGCGCGCCAGGTCAAAGAGGCACTCGAGATAAATAAACACCCGGTGAATATTAATAAGAATGATGGCCTTCAATTAAAAACCTCGTGGTGTGCAGACTCTATTGTATCGACGACTCCGCACAGATAATTATCCGGCAATGGATGGAACAGTGACAAAACGCCACAAAACACGGTATCACCACACGATACATTACCAGATACACACCCTGCTTTCGACACGGTATTGCAAGCCAATAGTCAACCTTAACATCAACACATACTCATCTCATCTGTTCTGATGGTGGACCCTGCAATGGGATTCAAAACATCGGCCAGAGAGTTCAGATATATACGGAAGAATATCCCAGAAAACTACACACACAAAATAACACGTCCGTATATGTTGTGCCCACGATATTCAAGGCCCCTCAATATATAAACGCATTCTGGACACCTCCGGATATTCCTAAGGTGTCTGCATTCGCGAGGTTTCCCGCACCGCCGGCAGGGTAGCTACCCTCCCCGCCGGAATCGAGTGTGGGCGACCGAGTGAGTGGCCGCCGGGCCTCGCGGTGGGCAGCTGACCTTCGCCCCCGTTGGCCGAGATCGGGGTCGGAGTTCTGTTGTTGCCAAATATTAATACCGACTCCGCAATTCGCCATCATTCATTACTACATCATTTTACTATCAACCGGTGCAGTGACCTTTTCCTAGTGACCTTCGTTTCCGCTACAGGGTGGCGCGAGGCAAAAATTTTCCGATACTTTAGTGGGGGATGTTTCCTTATATAAACATAATTATTTATCCACTCTTTGTAAACCTAAATATTAAAACGATGTTCATTGCCAGTTGGCAATTTCTTCCAACAAACCACATAAGTGAACAATTGAACAATTGAAAAACGTTTCCGGTAAACATTGATACAATGAGAAAACTAGCGTCATTATAACGAGACGATTATGAGATTTATTATTTATTATTAATTAACGTCCTATAGGGCTTTTACAATAGATAGGTATAGTGTACATTAACATAATAGGTATATAGTTTAGAGAAGAGGAAAAAAAAACATAATACATGTAAACATAGTAATGACAAAGTGAGAAGAAAATACTTAGAACACAAAAACAAGCATAGAAAATACTTAGAATACAGATACAAACAGTTAATGATGAATATAATATATAGTAAAAAGCAAGAAGCATAAGAAAAACATAATAATATAGAAATTTAAAAACAAAAAAAAATAATAATGTAGAGAGAAGATATAGCACAAGCTTTGAAAGTCATAATATAATAATAAAATATACATACATACAAATCAATTATTTAAGTCCAATTCGACAAATATTAGTAATCTTTCAGTACACCTTTTAATATATGTTTGAATATTATACAGTTATTGGCAAAGACGTCCAGATGAGTGAGGATAAGGAAGGAAGGATAAGGTGAAACTAGGTTTTGAGAAAGATTTGCTTTAGTTTGCTTTTGGTGATACATGTGATCTGTGATGATATGATATCAGCGCGTAGTTGATTTCAAAACCTGCGTTTCGAATGAGGAGCTGAAGAATTCAGTGTGAATGGAGATGGAAAGTATGGACAGATGGAAGAACTGTCAGCAGAGCGGAGTGGAAGGTCGCGATTAGATAGAAAGTTGATATCAGATACAGAGGTGAGCGAGGATTGAAAAAAACATTATAAAGTAGAGATAAAACATGAATTTTATGGCGTAGTTGGAATACAGGCCAATGGTGTAGATTGCAGAAGTATGAGATTTTATTTTTTTAATTTTTAACAAACAGACCGTCAACAGATCACTAATGACCCTAATAGATGGTCCTAGAGCGAAATTTTTTTTTATGCGAACACGGAATACGTGTCACATCAATATTTTTACTATTTTCAAACTAAGCTAAACGCTTGTGCTATGAAAAATAGAACTAACTTGCTAGTCTGGACTGAGGTTCAAACCCGCGACCTTTGGATCACGAGGTGAGAGTCCTAACCACAAGACCAATTTTTTATTTTGTGAACATTAGAATGTGATTTAATATAATACACTTAAAACACTATTTACGGTTAATTAATAACTAATAGTGAAAAATAATAAATAATACAGAGATTTTGAAGATGAACGTTTTGATGAAGGATTTTGTTTTTCTTTTATTGAGATGCTGTATAGCTCTACACACATCAGCATAATCAAGCAGGCGATGAAATAGGAATTGCGAAGTTGTTATTTTACAGTTAATGATAAATTTCATATAATTAATATAAATTTCACGCAAATTTAGGCATCATCTATTTTTTTAGATAGCTCTTAAAAGTTGTTATATTTTTTTACGCCTAATAACCTATCCCCCTGTAGTTTACTATACATTTACAACTACATTCCACAGTTTATTATTGATTTTTTTCTTTTTGGGCAGTGATCAAGTCCACGTTTGGTTTTATTATTTTTCTTATCAATTCAAAAATGTCTTTAATAATTTTATATATAAATAGAAGTTTATTAAATTCAGTCCATTATCTGAATATTGTCACGTGGCGTGGCTGTGGGAAGCAAATGAAAACACTGGAAATTAATTAGCGTTTATTAAATAATTAATAATTAATTATTCGATGCGAATTAAACTTAACGTTATTCATTAACTACACTATCTCGCAGTATATCACTTCGTCTATGAAATTTTATTATCGTTGTGTACCTACACTTATTTATCGCTCACAAAAGTCGCACTTGTTTATTTCGCCACTTAAGTACTTCGCTTGATTAATTCACCTTATTAATCTATTTATATATTTGCCTCCAGAAAAAATATAATTTATGTAAGAAAGCATAATTTTCTATGTATCTCGCCTTTAAGTGACTCGAACGGTCAATAATTAGTGTATAATATTTCCTACACATTAAATAATATTTATCTAAATGTATTTTAAAATAATCTGTAGGTACACCTTCTTTCTTTAAAAAAACATGCGATTTGATTAATTTTTGAAGCTGGCAAAGGAAGAACAATGAATTACTCGATACATACCTATTAAGCTTAAATTTGAAATAAATTTGAAATAAATGTTTATTTCGTCAAATAAAATTACAATTTAAACCCTCCTGACGTCCTTTACCTGAAACCAGTTTCGAAAATCTTACCCAAAATCAGAAAATCTGGTTTCTGTGCGAAGAAGGTAGGTACTCGTAGGTATTATCAATCTATGTTTGTTCGCACAGCCGAGACTTCAACCTGCTTACAGCAGGTTTTCCCACCTTTTGTAATAAAAATCGGGCGATTTAAATATCCAACCTGTTATATTTTATCACACCGTTTAGAGGTATTGAATTATAATACTAACGAATAAGTCCTTATAACTAGATTGCGTTCTCACGGTAACTACCTACTGCCTACAAAATATCGACGGTAGAAAGCCGAAAGGGCGTTAGTGATTTCTTCGAACTTTACAGGAGAGCAAAATTAAATTCTGTCAATCTGATTTTGTCAATGTTTCTTTTATTATTTAACCATTTCCATATTTGTTTATCCTAAACACATATTATAGCCTTACCTATATTGTAGGTCTGTGGAATGCATGAAAGAGAGCGAACTAGGGAGGGAGGGAGAAAGAGCACACAAGGTCGGCCGAGACCGCGTGAAAGCAGACTTATTAGAGCCACTGCGTTATACGGATCGCGCGCTATAGCATATTTATTACATCGTATAAAGTTATCCCAATAAAAGCTGTAACTATACCATTAATGATAATAATCATATTTGAATAATTTATATAGCGCTGTTTTCGCGAATACTCACCTCAAGGGCCACCGTGTATTATTTTTATATCGTCGCTGTATAAAGGTACAATATAATAAATCCTGTGTGCCGTTTAGTACATTCTGAGATGAACGAATCAATTTGTCAATTTTTCATATAAATAATGGACTTATACTAAAAAAACATTTCTGTTCATCTGGAAAGTCTGCCTAGTAATTATTTAAAATATTTTTTATCAATCTTGTCTGTGAATTAAAGAGTTAAGGTCTGTGAAATTATTTTTTAAAACAGTTTTATTCGTTTATCTCAGAATATACTAAAACGTCACGTAAGAACAAATTTATATAGATAGCTATAGTGACCTTATATTATTATATATTATAATTGTTATATATTATCTTCTTTTTCTTCTTCTTCTTCTTCTTCCTCAGCCTTTTTCCCTCCACTGTTGGATGTAGGCCTCATCCATTTTCCTCCACTCATCTCTGTTTTTCCCCCTTCGCATCCAGGTTCTTCCTGCTTGCTGGACTGTGTCACCAAACCACCTTTTGGGAGGTATTCCGACGCTTCTATTTTTCGTCCAGGGTGCATCCTCCATTCTAGGTGCCCATCTAGTCATATGTCCAGCCCACTGCCATTTTAATTTCGCAATACGGCCCATAACATCGGCAACTTTTGTTCGGCGTCTTATCTGCCTTTCCATGGCCCGCTGTGTACACTTTAATTTGTGTATGCTTTTTTCTGTTAGCGTTACTGTTTCTAGGCCATAGGTATGTCAACATCAGTAAGATTCATATATCGAACATTTTTCTTTTCAGGCGTACTGGGATCTCTTTATTCTCAAAGACGTGTTTCAATTTACCAAATGCTGTCCAATTTATCTAACGTTATATATTATATATTATCTTATAGTCTGACATCTACTATATTATAGTCTTATTTCGCCTCTATTCAAATATCATTAACCGCTTGCGATTAACAGGCGACTAAAATGAAGACTGACATAACTGGTTTTTCCAATCTTTCTTTACGATTCTGATACATGGACACTGTGATGACAAGAGCATAGGAAGATAGAGCATTAGATGTGGTGCTGGCAGTGTAAGATATTAATATCATGGACAGCTCATAGAACATTTAGCACCATTTCAAATTATCGTGCATAACATCTACATTCCACAATGCAAATAATGGGACATGAAATCGTTCCCAGTCTTTGCTAACCCCTAGTATATTATATAGCATATTTTTGGCGGTCCACGGAGAGGCGGCGGTAGCAACATGCATTAAGTGATCGGTTCGAGTTTTGCTGGCCAGGGGATCAAGCCCCAATCTCCGGCCGTTGAATTTTTTTTAACCGTGAATTCGAATGAAATTACGGACGTTACACGAAGTTACGGGAACAGAATGACAGACAACGAAATTATTATATTTAGCTATACCGGCTGTCTCTAAGCTAGTAGCAAAAACTTCGGAGGAATTTGAATTGAAAATATTCTTTACTATTTGGGTGAAATATCAACATCAAAGTTTGCATTTTATTTTCAATATTTCTGACTTATTTTCTGTAAAATATTGGAATATCACTACATTAAATTATCCCATCCCAGTAATAATAATTTCGCTGTCTGTCTGCCTGTCTGTCCATCTGTCTGTCCGTAGTTACGGGAAGTTACAGGAAGTTTCCTGTAACGTCCGTCGAATTAACGGCTAAAAAAACGAAATTACATGGGTGGAGGAGACCTCGAACCACGGACGTGCAAACGCCAACGCGGCACCCCACCGAAATTGCCACCACCGCATCTCCGTGGCCTGTCAAAAATATACTATATATATTTTCTAGCAAAGACGCGAAGACGTGCGCGTCTAATATGGAACATTAGAAATTCATTCGCTTTTAGGTACCTACATTTCAAATAAAACGACAAAATCGTACGAAAAAAATATTTTTCAAATTTCTGCAAGCTTTAATTTTTCACTCCAATAATATGCGTACTTTTTGAAGAGGCTGCAGACTTTTTGAATTAGACAAACACATCATACAGATCAAATACATTACTTTCTAAAACTGTTTATTACGAATCTAAAATAAATTCTATTTTTACTATCGAAAGCACCCAGCCCATATGACCCACTTCCTCGCCACGCGATTGGTCGGAAAAATCTGCCCGGGAGAATTTAAAAATGGATCAATGGAACGTCATTCAAAACAAATGCATTTAAAAAACTACGCCGCTCCTGTCTATCTCACTCGCTCGCGTGCGATCCACACCCAAGCGAAAGGGAGACACCAACACTCCGCGGTTTCTTGAAAAGCTCATCATATTTTAATGTAAAACTACTGCGACAAAAAATGTACTTCAACAGAAACGAACTTAGCGTTGTCTCTGTCTGTTGCACGACACTTTTGCGCGCGTCAGAACGGGACGGCTTCTTATTATGTATGAACTACTATTTTGCATTAGAATAGTGCGAGTTTTAGTTTACGAGGCAGTTTGATAGCGTCGTCCCTTTCGGTGATGGCGCGGTATGCGCGCGTGTGAGAGGGATAAAGATGCACGTGTCTGATGTTTTGTACCTGTTTTTGTGGGGTGGGGACAATAATTTATGTATGAAGTCGGAGACCTTTTTGTGTGGAGGATTTTTTTAATGTTTACCTAGTTAACTTCTCACTGAACGCATATAGAAAGAACCTAATCGAATTATTTGGTGACAAGAATTGCCTACTTTTTGATATAGAAGTGAAAATATGTCACGAAAAAGTACACGTCACATTCTATACTATGGTGACCACACATTTTATTCAGTACCTACCCATAAACGTCAAAATATTATTTATTAACAATATGTATTTTGTGGAGATTATTTTATTAATATTAGGTATCTATAGTTTAGAGTAGAGCGGTCTCCCCCATCATCTCGAAGGCTTCTCTCGAAACTACAGAAAGTAAGATAATAAACAAAATAACCCAACGTGTATGTAATGCAGACTTCAATTTAGTGATAATTGAAACAAGTTTTTGAAATGAAATATTTTGTTATTTCAGTAAGTAGTACCTACCTAAACAATTTTCAAAATCTAGGTAGGTAGATTAAATTTACTAAATTTTGTATTTAAAAAAAAAAATCTAGTTAATATGTTACCAGGGGCGTTCCTACCTAGATAATGAGTCGAAAATGTTCAATTAACATTGATTGTTACGGAGATATGCAGTATTAAAGTTTGCATTTTTTTTTCAACATTTCTGACTGGCATATTTTAGAGGCCTGTAGAGCGTTCTAGACGATTCCAATGTAGTTTTTTTTTCACGTAATGGAATGTCATGGAATCTTCCTGAGAGAGAATGCGGCCACGGATTACTGACCTAGCGTTGCGTGCGTAATATTGGGAGTATGCGATCACGAATGACTGACCCTGCGTTGCGTGACGCCGTTGTATCTTTATCACCATTCAGTAGGTTCACCATAACTGTATAAGCAGTTTTGCAAGATTCTTATAAAAGATTTATACGTATGAATATTATTAGTTATTTATAAAGAATTAAAAATTATAAAATGTTAAACATAAAGGTTTGGTACATAAGTAGGTACTTCACTCCGATAACATAATAACATTTCAATTTCGCCCTTAAGTATGGCTTCACTTTTATTTATGTTGAGTGCACCGGACAACCTTAACAAAAACAGAATAAGTCAGCACACTAATAATCTCGGTTACTTTTCTCCCATCACAAGGTTGTGTCGCATATATAATTTGTATTGTGCTGACCCTAACATTGATGCTGACATTCTTGCAGACACCTTATCTTCGTTCAAAAACTCACTCATACACAACATCCATTTTCTAAACGATGACCTGAACCTATAGATCCATTAAATCAATCATTCATTATATACTAATCGCACTACATTCAAACACAAAATATACAATACACATAAATGTACATGTAAAATATAATTAATTGCAAAAATACATGTTACTAGAGCATGCCGAAGACACTTGTAATTGGGATAATGGGCATAGTCTTCACTGTAATGTTTATTATCAGAGTATCCTGTACCTATTATCCTGTTAGTCTCTAATAAATAAATAAATAAAAATAAAAACCTAAAAGTTTCGCAAAACATAGTAGCTATGAAAGAAATTTCTTTTCTATCAATTTCAAACTAAGCATACTATAACGAATAAACAAAAGAGGTTACATACAGAAACCGCTTGCCTATGTCGCAAAGGATTGAGAATGGCCTATAGCAATCTAGGGTGATCTACAATCATTAAGGAAACGCCTGGAACAACCTAAAAGCGACGAGGACGAGAGCGAGACTTAAAGTAATAGTGTTTAAATATCAAAGAGTAATTTGTAGAAAGTTATTCTAGTTACAGTGGTACCTAGACATGCGAGTTTGCATAATTCGTTGCTCGTATCTCAAAGCAATTTTCCCCGTTGAATTTAATTGACTAGCTAACTAACTAACCATCACGCCGTCTCCCCGCAGGGGTTGGCAGAGAGGATTGAACGTCACACTCTTCTATCCTGGCCACATTCATACCTCTTGTTGCGGCTTTTAACAGGGCCATCCTCAAGTACCTACTTGTAGTATCTGATCATGCCAGGTCTTTCGCGGACGCCCTCTATTCCTGTTGCCTCCAACTTTCGCCTCATATATTTTCTTAACCAACCTTCCCTCGTTCATACGTTCCACATGACCAAACCATCTCAGCACTCCTCTCTTCTTTCTATCTACCACACTGCAGCCAGCATTGCATTCACGTCTAATTTGTTAATTCCTCACTCTATCGACCAAAGATTTTCCAGCGTCTTAGTGACCGCATTCAGTCTACATAATGGCGTGCTAGTGCCAACCCTGATATACGGAAGTGAAGCCTGGAATTGGCAAAAGAGAAATGAAATTAATTGAAATGTTATTAATCCTACCCGCCCCCAAAATGCCACCCCAGTTGGTCTTATTACGTGTTTTTGAATAAGAAAAATGTATTTATTATTGTCGCTTTCGCTTAATTTTCGTCACTGTTTTTTCTCTTCACCGGTCTTTGTCTTTTTCGCCACGCTTTCCTCACTTTCACTGCAGTCCGTTTAAAAAAAACATGTCCAGGGAGGTTTGTTCTTTCCTCCCTTTCAGAATGTTTCGGAAATGAGTTAGGCAAGTGCCATTAAACTGTAACTCGCATCTAAAAAACTCGTATGTTAGGGCACTCGTATGTCAAGGTGCCACTGTATATTCTCGCTAACTACTAATAAATAGCTAATTTTTTTGTGCTAGCTTTCTATCATCCGTATTCTGAAAATAACAATGTCTGGGTCTTTAAGATCTTTATCCCAACACTTAATAGACGATAATAAAAATTAAAAATGTCCAGAGCGGATTTTGTAATTCTACGGCTCAAATACACTGTATTAAAAGATGATATAAGAAAGATTGTTTCTTACAATCGTATTAATTCCTTCATCCACAGCGTCCAGATGAAATATCATGGCTAAACTTGTCATAACCGCGTTCGGCGTTACCGCGTATTCAAATCTTCCCATCTTGACATTTGACAGATAGCAATTTACATCTTTCTCCCTCCCTCATAGAAACAAACACCGACGTAAAGCTATGTCTCGTTTATTTTTAATTTTTATTATCGTCTATTAAGTGTTGGGATAAACATCTTAAAGATCCAGACATATCTGTCAAGAAATGTCAAGGTGGGAAGATTTGAATACGCGGTAACGCCGAACGCGGTCATGACAAGTTTAGCCATGATATTTCATCTGGACGCTGTGGATGAAAAAATTAATACGATTGTAAGAAACAATCTTTCTTATATCATCTTTTAATACAGTGTATTTGAGCCGTAGAATTACAAAATCCGCTCTGGACATTTTTAATTTTTATTATGGTCTATTAAGTGTTGGGATAAAGATCTTAAAGATCCAGACATTGTTATTTTCAGAATCGGGCCGTATGTCAGTCATGTCAGTAGTTTGATGTGGTTTAAAAAGTGCCTAATGCATAATAATCATACCCTCGCATATTACTACTGCTATAGCCTGTGTTATTGCTAAATATTGTAATACCTTACCTTTATTGTATTGTAACGAAATACTAAAAGAGATTAGATACAGGATCCCTTGTTATATGTCAAAAACTACAATAACACAAAAGCCTCTAGCAACGGTTTATCACATTCTCGTATTATCGGGAAACAACTAGAACAGCCTGGAAGCGACAAAAACCTACTCCTAAACACTAGAAAGGAAAATAATCTTCTCGAGAGTTCAAAAAAAACAACGTTAAGGTATAAATACAGAGTCTTGTTTTCACATTTCTATCGGTGCGAAGTACGTTGCGTAACAACGGCCGGGGTGGTCAGTCGGAGCGATAGATATCGAGCGAAATAATAGGGCGAAGTACCTAACTGGCGATTTGAATAGTGCGCGATAGTTTGAACGCAATATTCTAGCAAATGATAAAAAAGTATATTATATTATGTTAAAGAAAACACATTATTATTGTAAAGCTGCAAGCAATTTCAGAACAAAGTTTTGCGAATGTGAAACGGAAAAATATTTCAGCCGCTACCGGGATTCGAACCAACGCAGCTAAAATATTTTTTCGTTAATTAGATTTTTCTGTATGCCTTTTCTAATTGATTAATAAAAAATTGTTGATAAATAAAGTTCAACCAGCGATAATAAAGTGTTCATAGATAAGAGATAAATAACAAAATAGTGTGATTCAAAGAATAGCGTTAAGTTTAATTCGTGTTATGTGACTTTGCACATTAAATAATTAATTAAACAATAAATAAATAATTCTCTAATTAATTTCCAATTTTTTCGTTTGACTCTCACTGCCACAACACATGAAAGTATATAAAGGCTATAAAAAGCGTTATATAAATAAAATAAAATAAAGAGGCTTTGTTTGCTAAGTAGCTGGTGCTTGCATTAGCGTTGCAGTGCATTGAAGAATAAGTTGTAACGAAACATATTTAGGAAAAAAAGTAACCCATAAAAACCAAGTTTTTATTATACTCCCTTTCTTTGTAAAATATAACAACAATTAAAGATGAATTAAAACATACAACATAAGACTAAACTTACAGTAATTTAATATATTTCTAAAATGTCAGATGTTTTGAGCTTTGATAAGTTTCATGCTTTAAAGATAAAATTCTAAAAACATTTGTCAGTCAATTTAGATTTTCGCCATTCGTAGTGAAGTACCTATTATGTATACCGATGGAGTAATTCAAATTTAGAAAATATTCCGCGACGTTATCGGGCCACCGTAATCAAACTTTTCTAATGATTCCAATTTGAAAAAACCAATAATTTCTAAAAATCCAAAATTATACTATAATTATTATTTTTTTTAACGAAAATTTGATAGATCTTCTTGATCGTTGCCACGAGTCTACTTGCCAAGTTTCAGCTCAATTGGATCACGGGAAAAGGGTCAAAAATCGATCCAAAGTTTTTGTTGACGGCAAGCCGGTAAGCAAGCAAGCAAGCGGACGTCAAGAGTTAATATAAAGGGAATAAAAAGTTTAATATTTATCTGACAGAATTTCAAAATATTGAACTACCTGAATTTTATTATTTCGCAACCCTGTATTTTACCTTGGACCAACCCCATTCTTCATTGATTAACAAACTTGCAAAACGGTAGCAGTAGCTCGAGCACCTACCCTTCAAATGTTTATAAACCCACCCCGCCCAGCGCTCCTCTGAAGCCTCCGTTTCAAAAGAGTAATTTGCCAAGCTAGTGACATCTAGCGGCCCTTTGCGAGCAGCCGGAAGCTGGAAATTGATGAGGCTCCATTTCCCGGAAATACGCGAATGGGGCGGCACCTGGCGCCGAGCGGGGAGGCTTCTTCAAGGAACGGCGGGGCGCTATTCGCTCAAAAGCCTTCCGCAGAAGAAGATTCTCAATTAGTTAGAAGCAAGGCTATAATAGCTACGGCACGGTACAGTCAGATAAATGGCGGTGATTAAAAATTTTACACAATTATTTATGTATTTATTTTAAACTAGATTATTCCAGATTAAAATATCGTTAACAGAATGTTAGTAAACCACTACCAGATTTACAGTCTACCGGTTTCGAGACGTACCCGTCTCTTCGTCAGGACCAACACTACACTATTATATTCACAACACCCCAACTAAACTATCACCAATATTGATCACATGCGTGTTAATCTTGTCAGAGACAAGCTTGCACTGATTATAGCCTACTAAACAATTCAGGAATCTAACGAGAGAGCGTGAGAGGGGGCGGGGTCTAAACTGGGTGTTTCTACATCTATTGTGAACGTTAAATTAAACAAAGGGCTATATGGAAAATTAATTTGGTTATTAATGAGAGGTACTCTATTATTCACCGCCTCCCTAATGTAAAAAATTTCTAAATAATTCAATTTTAAACCTTTATTATTAGTATTTAATATTTTCACCCCTATTTTTGGATCAAATTTATGATTACTTTCTATTAGGTGGTTGGAAAATTCGGAAAAATTGTTGTTATTAAGACACCTCATATGTTCTTTGATTCTAGTATTAAAATTAATGTATGTCCTTCCAATATAATGTGCTAGACACGAGCTACTGTTAACTGGTAGATTCCTGAGTTGTCAATTATATCATTTTTATCTTTATTGTTAATAAAACCTTATTAATAATAAAATATCGTTGTTTATCAGTATCTCTTCATTCTCTTCTCCTATTTCATTAGGGGTTGACTCTTCTTTATTTGTGGGAGAGAGTTTGTTTTTTTTGGCTACGTATTTTACGGTCGGTTGCCAACTGACTCCAAGATTGTCGCCATTTTGAATGACGTGAGCGCCGTCGTTGACCCATATACGGGTTGTTTCGCCTACATCTCTTCCGAGTACTCCAGCCTAAGCACTTGATACTATTACGACCTCTACTCTGAATATGTCAGAGAAGCTCGTATCAGAGAAGAGTATCCATCTCCGACCTGTTGGTCCACGAGAGCTATTTTATTTCCCTCCTACCCTGAATATCTGCCGAGCACTCCCCTATCCGCCACCTGGTGACTTGATTTTTGTGATCGGGATGATTTTCAATCTTTCACTCTCTCGAAGACGAAAAATGTTCGGTCAAGTAGCTTGTAGCTCTGGTGTTTGATCATTTCGCGTAGTACTCCAGTGTTCGATAGTTCGAGCACATGTATAAGAGACCAACAAGTCCTTTTTATAATTTACCTTTAAAATAAGAGGCAAAAAGCCTGAAGATACCTTTCATATTGCATCATTCATTAGCTCAGCACGCCCAAACCTTCTGAGCGACCCATTTTTAATTCTATTTACTATGCTAAGATCAGCTTTACATTCTCTTCTAAGGGAACGTCCATAAACCACGTGGTAGGGTTAGGCATAATGCTAAGCTGAGCTACGTGAGGGGGGGGGGTCAGATTCAAGCTACGTAATTCTTTCATTTATTTTATTTCGCACGATGAATGCGATCGATAAATCGCAACATTTTTAAAATAGTCTTTTTAATAGAAAACCACACAAAATGTCTTCTGGAATTAATAGGAAAAAAACTACGTTACTTGGGAGGGGATCAAATCAAAAGCCACGTTAGGGCTACAGGGGGAAGGAAGGGGTTTAAAGTGGAACCACGTGGTTTATGGATGCTTCGTAAAATCTTTATTCTTTAATTAATGGATTTTCCATACATACTAAGTAATCTCCACTGCGTTAAGTATACATTCGTGCTCTGCCAACTCCAGACTTCACATCCAATGTTGGTGACAGGATTCCATTGTGTACCGCTAGTCTTGCCTCTGTAGACATATTTCTATTAAAAATTATTGCACTAAAAGCATCATTCACCCTATTCCCTTCAATCACCCTCCTCTTGACATGTTTATTCAACCTTCCCTCTTCTGTCCAACTTACTTCCCAAGTATACAAACTCGTGTACTTGTTCCAAACTAAATTCTTAAACTGTATAAATTCTGAGTGTATTATGAATTAATGAAAATGCTGGGATTTAATACAGGATTTATCGAATACCGATTAATTAATTAAACTAACGTAAAAAGTCGCTTAACACTATTAAATGTAACGCTATTCCTTAAATTAAACTGTTTCGCAAATTTATCACTCGTAAATAGACACTCTATATTCGCTTTGACACTTTTTTCACTGTTCACTAGAATATTCCATCAATTTCCGCACTTATTAATTTCACTTCGGTTTTATTTGGCTACGTAAGAACTTTTTAGAATTGCTGTCGAATTACCGCTCGCTTGGCACCACTGGCGACTTGCCGCTGCTGGCCTGACCCTCCGCTGGCGGCTACCTTCGCTCTATTATCGCCTATCAACCGCGTTCGGAAAACAAGTCACACCTTACTCCCGTGCGTCGTATTTATATGGCTAATCCTCTTATTCAGACGTTTGCAGTGTTAACATGCAAGTACTCGTACTTTCTAGATTTTCCTGGAAAGTTGCAGACGTCACTCGAAAGTTGGAGGTGTTCCAGATCCTTCGGTAGTATTGTGCCAAATTCAAATAACTGTCACTTTGACAGAAGTGCGTGATTCTTTTTTAGCCTCGTTACAATATCTAATAAAAAGTTATTTTAAATGGGTAGATTTTAGCGTACCAGATCGCTCACTGGAATTTTGTGCGATAATCCTGTCCCTTCGAGGACTAAAGTATTTGTACATAAAACTGCAAGAAGACCTGCAATGCTCATAATGCTGGACCGTAAGAAAGGAGCACAAGCAAAAACTCCATACCAGTGAAATTAAGATGCTCAGATGGTATGAGGGTGTAACGAGGCTTGACTGAGTGAGATATGGGCATGTAAGGGGTAGTTTTAGGGTGGTCCCTGTTACTGGTGCCACTGGTGAAATGGTATGGCCGTGTAATCATGCACGAAGATGATGCAGTGCATACCGCACTCAAAATAAAAGAGACAAAAGGAGGTAGAGGTCGAACCAGCGCCACATAGTGTGGAGAAAGACCTGAAACATGCCCTGTTGGACGAAGCGATGGCCCAGAACAAGGAATCGTAGAAAAAAAAATAAGGAGAGCTGACCTCAAATGAAATGGGAAGCGGGTGAAGAAGAAGAATAAGTTTTTATATAATGTAATATATCTATTAAGAATTCGGGAAATGTCTAGAAATACCTGAAACAGCCTAGAAGCGACAGCTACTCCTTAACTCTAGAATAATCTAGGAGGTTTGAGTCGTGTTTTGACAGATCGTTCCGTGCGAGGTGTGCCCAGTCGTGAAATTGTGAAGCCACAGATATCGAGCGAAATAATCAGGCTAGTAGGTACTTACCTATGTAGCGAAATAAATAAATGCGATTAATACAACGTGCGAGAATTGAATATTTTAAGTGATGAATAAATTGTTACCCAGCGATAATAAAGTGTTCGGATACTAGTGATATATTATGAAATAGTGTGAATTAATTAATAGCACATTAGTTTAATTCGTATTTAGTGTAGGTATATTGAATATATTAATGAAAAATAATTAATAAATCGCTAATTCATTTCCAGTGTTTTTATTTGCCTCCCACAACATGACACAGACAATAATTTATAATTAAGTTTTTTGAGAAAAGCGAATATTCCGCAAAATTTCAATAAAATTTATACTATTTTTTTCAATGTTTTTTTTCGCCATCCATTCAAACATCCACTGGCGCTATTTACCTGTGTAAATATGTAGGCGGAGTTGTATATACATGTAACGTATCTAGATAGCTACAGGGTGGCGCAAGATTAATGACCGAGATCACGAGATGTCTTATCGGAACATTCGCTCAGATCTGAATGGGGTATTAAATATCGCAGCATCCGAGAGGACCATTTATCTCGATCCGGAGAACGATTTGTAAGATTGCGAGAGTTCGATATTGAATTGATACAGATGAGGAGGCTGCTCGGGCTAATCTAGTGCTACAAGAGTTTACTTCCGTTTAAAACCCCCTTGGCTTGTATATAAATATATGTATGTATTTGTATACATATAAATTTACATGCAGGTTTATTGGGTTGATGCCTATTACAGGCTACTAACTACTACCACACAGACTAGTTTCAATAGGTTAGATTCTACTACAACAAACTTATAAATTTTGAAACAATTATAAAAATGTCAAACTAAATACTCTTAAAAAATATAATGTCTTAGTTATACCTACAGTTACGCTTTATTATCAAAACACGTTTTTTTTTTATTTTAAAAGAAAATTTAAAAAAAAAAACATCTATGTAGGTATTGTAAAAAATACATTTTGTTTATTAAGGGATTTTATTAATACATTCGGAAGGGATTTAGTTCATCTTTGTATAATTTTATACTCTTTGTTGCCGAGATATTTTTCCTTTGGAAAATTATTATTAGGCGGCCTAGGATGGAACTAATTAAGGTGCAACGAAATGCGCGCCCATCACGCAACGGAATTAGTCTCACACCATGAAGTCACGACTCACCAATCAAAAGCTAAGATGACAGTTTTTCGAGTGATATTTATACTCCTCACTCCACTTCCCCCTCTCACTCCCACTCCTATGTCTCTAATTTGTGTATTTTTTCTTTTCTTTCTTATTAAGGTTTTGCTCTTGTCCTTTCTGGATTACTTTGTATTATTATTTCTGTTTTGCTTTAACTTAATATATCTATAATTGGTCTACCAACTATCCAATACATTGTGTCACTATAATAAATTTTACTGTTGAGATTTCTAAAATAAAAATATCCAATAGCAATTCTTTTAGATGATGATAAATATCATGATTGAAAATGGTGTTATAAAAATTGCGTATGCTCCGGGCGCTTTTAGTGTTGTTTATTTTATCTTTCTCTATGAAGGTGAAGATATTTAATATAAATCTGTTTTTAACTTTATTACCCAGAACTATTGATGGCATTTCTAGTTTGTGTTGTATATCTTGCGTTGGAACAGAGAATGCGCATGCGCGTAGAGTCCAACTATTTTCCAACGCGAGGTTCCATTCGATTCAAGCTACGTTCCAATGTAGCACATGCTTTTTTTCACATGCGATATGCCAAAGAATTATAACTTCTATCGCACGTCCAAAGTATACGCAAGCAATTTTTTTTATATCAATAAAGAGTCTAGATATCATCTTAGATGCTAAACTGACATTTTCAACTCAGTTAGTAGTAGCTTGATACAGGCTATTAGGATTTTCGAATTGGAAATGTGATCTGATATACAAGGCATACATTAAGATGAGAAAAGGTATATATATGATCACCTTCTGGGGAACCGGAAAGAAGGCAAACCTACACAGACTCCAACGACAACAAAATAAAATATTGAAAATGGTTTACTATTTGAAATATCTCACATCAACTGCACGGTTTACTGAATAACGCAGGATTAAACGTTGATAACATTACAAAAATCGAAACATTCACAAGCTGACAAATAGCGAAATACAAGTCGAAGACATCAAATTACATAAAATACACGAAATCATCAACACAACACTAGAACGGCTCAAAACCAGGGTTCGAGGATATATATCCGCGGATATATATCACGATATATACCTATCACGATATTTATGGGTCGATTTTTATTTTTGATATATATCCAAGAAAACTTTCTGCAAATATTAATAGATGGCGCTAGTTGTATTTTAAAAAATGCTACAGGTTGTTTTTTTTTAAATATCTGCGGCCATCTAGTAACGACTAGATGGCGCTAGTTATATTTTAAAAAGTGCTACGGTTATTTTTTAGTTTGATTTGTATCATATAATCCGTTTTTTATTTCACACAAAGAAAAAAGAAACACCCATAACCCTACATTAGAAAGAGCAACTTTTATAATTTATATATAATAATTGCATATATAAGGTTTTTTCAGTATGCAATTCATAATAATTCATATAAGTAAAAATTAAAAAATAATTTTTCTTATTATTTCGAGTTTGTATCAATCGACGTGTGCAAAAAAAAAAGAAAAAAAGTTTGGATATATATCCAATTTTTTATATATATCGGATATATATCAAAAAATCCGATTATTTGATTTTTATTATAAAAATCGGATTTTTTCGAACCCTGCTCAAAACTAATACATAACTCACAAAAGAAAAACAGAACAATCAAGACTAATTTTTATTTCGTATAAAATTACACAAAATATATTAATATCATCAATTAAATTGAATTTCTTTATTTAATAATGCGTACCTTAGAAACTAAATTTTCAAGGAACACATCATGAAAGTATATACATATAAAAATAACAATATCCAATTAATTAAAAATAAGACACCTGGAATATATCAATACCCAGAGTAATATTGTTCAGCATAGCAGTAGCTCTTCCCACAGGCATAACCATTGGCAGGTCGGTCCTGTATATTGGAATGTAAAACAATCTATGCTGACGCTGTCTTAGATAATTAATTAGCAGGAGCATACAAACCAATGCTCCGCATAATTTCAGGATTATCGATCATACCGCGCAAAAATCGATAAAAATGCGTAATCAGATACACATTCCTTATAGTCTCTAGACTATTGTAGCCAAGCATGCCCTGGAGAAACTCGGTTGGGTAGAGCCAAGGATAATGCCCGTACTCTCTCTTGTTTTACTGTTTTACACGAGTTGATATTTAATTAAAAACACAAAAAGGGTGGATAATGTTTACTTTTAATTATTATTTGAAATAGGTATATTTTTTTTAAGGTTGACACATTTTATATAGTATATAGTTATTACACAAGTAGTAGGTGAATAGGATATTTATGAAATATAAATTAAAAGTTTTTTCAAGATTCTAGATGTTCAAAATAATCAAATTGTATTCCTAGACATAACTTAAATAACTTTTCTCGTTAATCTTTCTTAGAAATACACATTCACGAACACTTAGATAATTTGTAAATAATATTATCGTATATTATTCCCACCACGACACAAAATTATCCCAGCAGCATTACTATCATTAATAATTATAAAAAATGTATTATAAAATAAAATTATGAAAAATGTAATATAAAATATACATACAAGAAACATTGGATTAAATATAAATATTATTCATGATAAAAGGTGATGATATATAGTGTGATTTCACCTCAAGGACTCTTCAAAAATACTGTATAGTCTAGGTAGTTATAGTACCTACATAAAATTTTAAATTGCGTGCCTACTTATAGACATTCTTAAAAAAATGTGTTTTCAATAATTTATTAACAGAGGGGCGTCTTTGGGCCAGCCAAAGCAAATGCCTCTTCACTTCACAAATATTACAAATACTGATGAAAATATATTTAATAGATTCATAAATATTAATTAAATTCTGTGAATCAGCATGGATAATGTGAGGTAATGTTTTGATTGATAATTATGTAAAAATTATAAAAAATGCCACTTCTTTAAAACGCACATGATTGGTCGTGACGCACGTAAAATGTTGAATTTCAAAATCATTTTTATACTCTTAATATATACAATTTTTATTATTATCGTAGACGTATTTTTTAGACCAAAGTAAGTATTATTCATCTTGTACAACAAACTACACAAGTTTTATTCCATTTTTTAAGCAGTTCAGGCGGAAGGAATTTTATTTGCGTTCACACTTCATTACTTACAAGTTCTTACAAAGGACGTATCATATATTTCGAGTTGTGCTGTCGTGGGTCGGTTTTTTTAATTCTGATTAGATTATAGCGAGAGTAAAAGTAGATTGTACCGCCATCTATGGGAGAGTAGAAATCGAATCACTACAATTTAAATATATTAGTGCTATCTGTGTTTGAGTAGATTTTCAATATTTTTATTAGCCAAATTAAAAAAGTAAGTCGTAACTATCAAAAAAAATTAAATATTTTAAACATACCCACGAGATAAATATTTACTTTAATTATTTACTTGAATTTTTTTGAAGTGCCATCTATTGTTGATATTGTCTCCGAATTAGTAACTCTACTGTCCAGAAGATGGCAGCATGGCAATTTTTGTATCTTAGTGATTTCTATTGTCGAGTAGAAATTAATTCGTTGAGACCTTTTATTTGCCGAATTTAATTACATTATTTACAGACGGTAGAATATTTTCGGAAAAACTTTTAAAAAGTATTTAGGAGGCTATTGTATTGTTGTTATACCTACTGATGAAAATCTCTAACGGGATAAGCAGTGATTTTTAGGACAATTATCATTCAACAGCCTATAAACGAGAGACGGAATTAAAATTGTACAGTTGATTAAATAAAATAAAAAAATAATTATCTAAAGTGTCATTGATAGAATAATAGTATAATATAATAATATAGGCTAATTAAAGAACGTGTAGATACATTCTTACGTATAATTTATTTACATATGTATACCTACCTACTCATATATTAGGTCTTTACATATGAAATTGAGGTTTAGTATGGGAGGAACATAAAGCCGATTTTTTTTATTATAATATATTTATTTAATCAAAGTATGTACCATTGCTATCTATGCACTTTTGCCATCTCATAGGTAGTTCATCGATCCCTTTACTAAAAAAACCATTCGGACGGGAATCAATAAAATCTTTGAAGGCGGTTTGGACTGCCCCATCGGAGTTGAATTTTTTCCTTTGCAAGAAGTTATCCAAATTTCGAAAAAAATGGTAATGTATTGGGGAAAGGTCCGGAGAGTACGGTGGATGTCTTAGATATTCCAATTGAAGCTCCTCTAATTTGGTAGCCGTCTATTGTGCAGTGTGTGGTCTAGCGTTATCATGAAGCAGCAGTGGCCTAGAGCGATTAACCAGCCTCGGTTGTTTAGCAGCTAGCTTTTCCATCATGGTTTGCAGTTGCTGACAATAGACATCTGCCGTAATCGTCTGGCCAGATTTAAGAAGCTGTAGTGAACGACACCAGCACTAGTCCACCAAACGCTCACAAGTATCTTTTTTGGAGTCAATTGTCGCTTGGGGCATGGTTTGGCTGGTTCGGCAGGGTTCAGCCTATGCGATGAGCGCTTCCGATTATCGTACAGGATCCACTTTTCATCACAGGTAATGATTCGATTTAAAATCCCTTCATTATTGTGCCGGTTGAGTAATGCAACGCAGCAGTCAACGCGCGTTTGTTGATTTGCTTCACTCAATTCGTGAGGTACCCACCTTTCAAGCTTTTTCACCTTATCAATTTGTTTCAAGTGGATTAAAATAGTTTTATCACTAACACCGCAGCCTGCAGCTAACTCGGATGTGGTTTGTGATGGATCTGCTTCCACAATAGCCTTCAATTCTTCATTATCAACTTTGGTCTCCGGCCGTCCACGGGCCTTGTTCTGCAGGTCGAAATTTCCAGAACGAAAACGTTGGAACCAAAAACGCACTGTGTTTTCTTTTGCGGCACCGTCGCCATACACATCATTAATCCTTCGAGCCGTTTCTGCAGCACTGGTGCCACGGTGGAACTCGCACTCGTAAATAACGCGATATTTCAAGTTTTTCATTTTATAAACTAAGTGACGCAAAGAAAAAAACAATTGAGAAAAAAACAAATGAATTATAATTTTCAAAACACAAATACATGAGTAAATAACTGAATAAATTTGGATTTGGAATTCCTAACCAAAGAGAAGATATTTGAGATCAAATTTGCCAGTATGGCAAAACGCCAATTTCATATGTATGGACCTAATATATCTATTACTGCAAGTAGAGAATTTGCAATTAAAACAATTAACTTAAAACAATCAAATTTTATATCCGTTATTTTCTTTTATTGAGATGCGAACACGGAATACTTACTATTTCGAAAGTAATCAAAACACTTACCTCTAGGATATCCACAAGATCGTTTAATTTATTATATTTTCTTCATCTTTGTCATTCCTTTAATTTTTTATTCGATAGAGTGAGGAATGCAGTGCTGGCCATAGAGTAGTTAATATATATAAAATAAAGATAGAATCAAAATTTCAATTTAAAAAACATAATTCAAAAATTTCATTTTTTGCTGATTTCTTTGACGGATGAGATACGCCCATGAGGAAGAGATAATGATGTAATGCTCGCTGTAGCTTGGTAGGAAAGGATAGTAAACAAAATGTATCAGGCAAATGTTGAAGACATCAGGAACAGAGGGGATCCGCGAAACACCTGATCACCGATGACACCACGATCAGATAAACTAAATATGAAAGGATGGCCCTGTTAAAAGCTTGAAGAGGAAAAAGTGTTATAGTAGGATAAAAGAGTGTGGCGTTCTATCCTCTATGCCTACCCCTACAGGATTATTTAGTTAATTACGTCATCACACCGTGTTTTTACCTGCATTATTGTATTTTAAGGGAAGGAATTAGGATGATACCGAAACATTCATCTACCGCAACTTGGACATAATTGAATACACCCCAAAATCAGTGTATCTATGGTCACCCAATTTCCAAGTCCTCAAGGTCCAGGGTAGAAAAAATCCAAAGATACTTTCTTAAATCTCTGATATAACGACAGCTCTAAGCGATTCGTGTGATGTATAGGGTTATTTGGAGAACATTAATAACCTTGTAGGACTATATTTCTGCCTTGATTATTAGTCGAAAATGTTCAGGCTATCATGACCTGATACCAATATTTATGGAGATATGGAGATATGCTACATCAAAGTTTGCATTTTTTTTCAATATTTCTGACTGATATTTTGTAAAACGTTCGACTATCATTACAGTAACTTATATCGAATATGAAAAATTCATTCCATTGAATACAATTCAATTAAAATAATAAAAAACCTTTGAATTCCAAATGGAAAACATTCCAGTTGGAATTTCTGCAGAGTTTTTAGCATTTTATTTAACTTATATTGAAACAAATGAATTCCTAACAATATAAGTTACTGTAATGATAACATTTTGTAAAAAATAAGTCAGAAATATTGGAAAAAATGCAAACTTTGATATACCTAGCATAACTCGATAACTATTGATCATGACTTTATATTGGTCGTGACTGGTCATTTTCGACTCATAATCAAGGCAAAAATATAGTCCTTGCAGGTTATTAATGTTTTCCAAATAACCCTGTATACGACAGGAATATTTTTATTATGTATTATTGTACGTTCCTTAAGCTTCTGAAATTGTTGTATACTTGCTTTTTACTTTTAACTTTGTATTATATTTATATTTATACATTTGTATTTTAAGTATTAGGTCCTTACATATGAAATTGGCGTTTAGTATGGGAGGAACATAAAGCCGATTTTTTTTTATTATAATATATTTATTTAATCAAAGTATGTATCATTGCTATCTATCTCATAGGTAGTTCATCGATCCCTTTACTAAAAAAACCATTCGGACGGGAATCAATAAAATCTTTGAAGGCGGTTTGGACTGCCCCATCGGAGTTGAATTTTTTCCTTTGCAAGAAGTTATCCAAATTTCGAAAAAAATGGTAATCTGTTGGGGCAAGGTCAGGAGAGTACGGTGGATGTCTTAGACATTCCAATTGAAGCTCCTCTAATTTGGTAGCCGTCTGTTGTGCAGTGTGTGGTCTAGCGTTATCATGAAGCGGCAGTGGCCTAGAGCGATTAACCAGCCTCGGTTGTTTAGCAGCTAGCTTTTCCATCATGGTTTGCCGTTGCTGACAATAGACATCTGCCGTAATCGTCTGGCCAGATTTAAGAAAGCTGTAGTGAACGACACCAGCACTAGTCCACCAAACGCTAACAAGTAACTTTTTTGGAGTCA
>JADDOH010016325.1:0-48266 GCA_016648135.1 Agrypnia vestita | reverse complement strand
TTCATGATAACGCTAGACCACACACTGCACAATAGACGGCTACCAAATTAGAGGAGCGTCAATTGGAATGTCTAAGACATACACCGTACTCTCCGGACCTTTCCCCAACAGATTACCATTTTTTTTCGAAATTTGGATAACTTCTTGCAAAGGAAAAAATTCAACTCCGATGGGGCAGTCCAAACCGCCTTCAAAGATTTTATTGATTCCCGTCCGAATGGTTTTTTTAGTAAAGGGATCGATGAACTACCTATGAGATGGCAAAAGTGCATAGATAGCAATGGTACATACTTTGATTAAATAAATATATTATAATAAAAAAAATCGGCTTTATGTTCCTCCCATACTAAACGTCAATTTCAAATGTAAGGACCTAATATTTTATTGAACTATGTCCGTTAATTTCAATAAATAAAAAAATAATTAATTATTTAGTCAACATATATTATATTACAGATGTCTCATAGAGACAAAATTATATTGTTAATGCCAAAGTAGTCTTTTTTGGATGTTCATAAGGTTACAAAAGCAATCAAAGCTCGTGCCAAGACCACGCCCAAGTGTCGCTGATTAGTTGAGCTGCATCACTGAGGAAGATTGCGTCTCTCGTCTGTCCGTGCTGGACCTAACCTAATAGATCCCTTGGGATCTCTTAGGCCTCGCTTGACCCCGACTTTGGTAGCTGCACTGATACGTACTGAACTTGGCTGACTTCAACAATAGGTTACTTCGGAACACGTTTCTTCATGTCTTATGTATGCAACCACGCATTTATAAATGTTATCAATCACAATATGATTCATGAATACTATAAAATTCCACTCAACAGTAAAGATTAAAGAGAGTCATAAATTATTATCTTTATTTCTTTTTTCATAAAATCGAGCGCAGAAAGAAAAAGAAACGCTTCACATTTGTTTAAATTATTGCTATCAGTTTTTTTCTAAATGAAACCGAAATACGGGGTTATTTTTAAAACATTAATAACCTCACAGGACTTTATTCCTGCCTTGATTATGAGTCGAAAATGTTGAAGCTATTATGACCTAATATCAATAGTTATGGAGATATGCGACATCAAAGTTTGCATTTTTATCAATATTTCTGACTTATTTTTTGTGAAACGTGGGACTATTATCGAATATGAAATATATGATAAAAACCCTGAAAAAGTTCCAATTAGAATGTTTTCCAATTGGAATTCGAATCTTTTTATTTTTTTATTTGACTTGTATTAAAGGGAATGAATTTTTCATATTCGATATGAGTTACTGTAATGATAATCTGACGTTGTACAAAAAATATGTCAGAAATATTGAAAAAAAAATGCAAACTTTGATATCGCTTATCTCCATAACTATTGATATTAGGTCATAATAGCTTGAACATTTTCGACTCATAATCAAGGCAGAAATATAATACTGGGAGGTTATTAATGTTTTACAAATAACCCTGTAGTGTACCGTTATTTTTTATATAAATAATCTCTGAATCTTCCCTTGAAATATACTTACAATTATGAATTTAATCTTTTAAATTTGCGTATTTTTCTGTTCAATGAAATGTTCGTTTTGTGTATTAAAAATTTGTATCGAAATTTAGGGACCAAGCTAGGGCTACCTATCGTATGGCTGGCTGGAACAGTTTATACAATGTAACGTACACCATTTCCACACATTATAGAATACTACATCTATCAAATTTTTGTGAAGATGTATATATATATTTAAGTTTTACAATCGGTTTCACATGTGAGTTGTAATTATCACTAACACCACCGGCGTCCAAATCTTTTTCATAATAACAGTAATTTTCATTCCCCTAATCAAATACAGATGTCAGGAATGAGGTATCTTTATTTTTTATTAGAATTTTGAAAAAATTATTCTTTATATGTGTATATCAGATTCCACCGAATAATTAACATTACACTAGAATATGCCAGAAAACTATTCAATTTTTTTCGGGTGTTTAATTTTTTTTTTCAGCAAACATTTACAAAAATCGATTTCTTAATGATTTTTTTTTCATTATACCCCTTAATACATTTTTATGAACCCAAAAATATATCTACTTTATATGCTTCACAACGCCTTAAATAAAATTAACGATCGTTACAAAATTTTATTATATTCACAATCATTAAATACTCCTTGATTTGTTTTGCAATTTTGAAATCATCAATCGAATTGGAGTTTCAACGAGAAAGACTTATTGTCAAAGGTGTGAACTTCTGCATCACATGTGAAAGTTTCCCAATCAATGCATTTTTCTGTGACCTGAACAGGTAGAAATCCATTGAAAAAAATTTCAGCGAGTGTAAAGAGTTTGGTAAAACTAAACATCAAATTCTCAAAAAAAAATAGTCACTCTAGCCGCGGCAAAGATGCACTTTTAAATCTTCCATTTTGCGGGCTTAAATTGAATACTTTTTCTTCAAATGTAGCAAATTTATTTTGTGGTAACATAATTATAATTAATATAAATTAACTTTGTTTAAACCACTTATTTATTGAAAAAAATCAACATGTTTCAAAGCCAATGGGTTCTTCTTTGAATACTTTTATATAATGATGTTAGCAAAGCAAGTACTGCTTCGTAACTGGCAAAGACCCAACTACCTACTAGAAGCAAAGTAAATATTATGTAGATGCCATAAAAGGAACCAGATTTTCAGAAAAAAATACTTTTAACGGCATTTTTTATGAATCAATGAATCTAATATACAGATTTTTTTTTAAATAGAGATGCGAACACAGAATACGTGTCACATCATTATTCTTACTATTTTCAAACTAAGCTAAACGCTTGTGCTACGAAAATAGGACTAACTTACTAGTCTAGAGTGAGGTTCGAACCCGCGGCCTTTGGATCACGTGGCCAGTGTCCTAACCACAAGACCAACAAGCTACTCTTAGTTATTATTAAGTTGATTCGAAAATGTTTAAACAGCCATGAACTTATAGAGTTATGCAATATCAACCTTTGCAATTTTTAATATATCTGACTATTTTTTTACAAAACAGTTACTTACATCGTATTAATTAATACAGTACCTTACATCGATTACAAAAAATTCATTCGTTTCAAAATAAGTTAAATAAAACGATAAAAACACTGAAGAAATTCCAATTGGAATTCGAAGGTTTTTATAATTTTATTAGACTTGTATTAAGGGTAATGAATTTTTCATATTCGATATAAGTTAATGAAAGTCCAACGTTTTACAAAAAAAAGTTTGAAAAGAAAATTCAAACCTTAATGTCGCATATTCCACAACTATTGATATTAGGTCATGGCTGCTTAAACATTTTTGACTCAAAATCAAAGCAAAAATATAGTCATGCGAGGTTATTAATATTTTCCAAATAATCCTGTACAATTTTTACTACATGTTTTAGAGCAACAATATTAAAACTCATTCGAATAGTTTGGATCGTTATTTTTATTACGCTTGTTGTCTGTCGGAAAAACTTTGGATCGATTTTTTACCTATTTCCCGTGGTCCAATCGAGCTGAAACATTGCAGGCAGACTCGTGGCGATGATAAAAATGAACTTACAAATTTTCGTTTAATTTTTTTTATAATTTATTATAGAATAATTTTGAAGTTTACGAAATTTTAATGTTTTTTCAAATTGGAATCAATGCAAATGAGTAATGACCCCGACGCTTGCAGTAGGCACGAAACCTGATTCAATGAGAAAGAGAGTATAGTGAAAACATGTTTTTTATGGATTGGTTTTTTTCTCCTCACTTTGATACTCAGACAATTCAATTTCTTGGGTTGTGTAACGCATAACACTGTCACGGGTCGTAGTGATGGGAGACGAAATGAAAAATATAAAAACAATTAAACTTTTATTAATAAAAACAAAAAGTCACTAGACACGAGCTGAACTGGGTACTACTCTGCTATTTGCGTTAGTTTAATTTGCAAGAATATTTCTCGAGAATAGTATCTGGTATACTTATGCAGGTCGTTTTTTTTGCTTAGGTTTTGCACTAGTAAATTCCGCACCTAAGTCGGCCATTATTCTGTGTTTTTTGTTTCTGTGAAAGCTATAGGCACAGTATACTAAGAACAGTAATACGTCTTCATACAAACTGGCCGCTACCCATTAGAATGTGTGCGTGCGTGCTCGGCGCCGTGTACGCACGCACTGTGACGCACACATTGACATAGAATATGGGGGCACAAGGCGGCGGCAGTAAGGGCCGTGCCTTCGGTGCCATTCGCGCTCGCAGCCGCCGCTTTAGAAAAAAATGCGCTTCCTGAAAAAAATGCCTTTTTTATGTTTGTGGTGCTTTACTAAAAAGGTGTGTTGATTATCACAAAGATTGTGAGTTTCTTAAAGTCTACGTTGATGTTAATCAGCGTTCTTGCAATTTAAGTGCAGAAACTAGATATACTTATTACAGAAACTTTTAGGTTTTGTGTCTACCTTATGCGCCGGATTCTCAGACGCTACGAGTTAAAAGAAAGGGAGTAAAAATAAAGTGACAACTCTAGCGTAAACGCAAGAGTAGGCTAATAACTCGCCGACAGGCCGGAGATAAACTACTGTTCTGGGTATACTGTGCTATAGGTGACTAGCGCAATGTCATCGCCGCTTTTAAAGGGAATGTTATTTTTCAAATTTTCTAGTATAGTCTCACTTGTTCTATCAATTTCTAGGATCTTGCGACAGTACAAAACACCCTACATGTTACACACAATTTTTCCATTAATATTGCATTTCGCAAGCTTCACCAGGGTTGACCCAGGGTTTTCGCTTTTTTAACTGTCGAAAAATAAAATAATTTTCACCACCAGTCACTTCATACAAAAAATTCTACATTTTGTACCTGAACAGGCGTGTGGCGTCTCTCTTTGTTTTCAGGATATGAAACGTGAGAAACTGAATTTTTCCAGACCTTTGTAGGGGAATACCTTTGTTCGGTTGCTTGATAAAGCTCTGATTGTGTCTGACACGCATTATCTTCCGACACTATTATTTCGTGATTTTATTAAAGCGCCAATGATTAATTCGCTCACCTAATAATATTGATGTTTGCCTTGCTTAAAAATCAAGACCATTGCATGAATATACGAACACGTGTTATAACCGACTTACTACATACGAGGAAATTAGAAATCAAAATTTTACTTTCCAATAAACGAAATTTATATACTTCTTCTTCAAAAATAGCAAAATGATTTTGTGGTGACATTATTAATATAAATAATAAAAATAAACTTAGAATATTTTGGGTTTGTTCAAATCCTTCAGAACAGTGCTGGATTAATGTCACAGAGACATTATTAATCAATTAATGTATATTATAGATATCTCACAGAGACGAAACTGTATTTCTTATGGGAAAGTAGGTATAGAAGTCATTTGCACACAATTTGAACATATATACAACTTTCAAAAAATTAGTAAGCATGGTATATTCTATCATGGGTGGAAATGGCGAATGTTACATTGTGTAAAGTGATCACTTAAGCCAACCATAAGATAGGTCATAAGTCCTATGTACACCCAAATGACTTCTATACCTACTTTCCCATAAGAAATACAATTTCGTCTCTGTGAGATATCTATAATATACATTAATTAAAATAACACTTTTGTTTTGAAAAATATCAACATGTTTCAGAGCCCATGGCCTCATCGTCAGGGTACGATTGTATACTAACAAAATTAAATCCAAAAATCGAAGTAGGTATAGACGATCAAAATATTTAAATATTTTACATATGGAAAATGAATAATAATAAAGTACCTACTTTACTTGAAAATATATAAGAGGTTTAATTAACTAAGAAATTTACATATTTCACATTCCAGGGCGGAGATTTCAAAATTAATGTTTCAGCTAAAATGATATTTAAACATAAAACTATTCTTCTTCTTTCCTTTAAGATTAGTTGCCTTTTTTCTATTATAAAAATATAAAGAAAAAAGTAGAAAAAATTGCATTTACTTACATTTTATTAATATTATTAATATTTAAAGCATTAACTTTGTGGTTAGACATTATAACAGATTGTTAGTTAACTTTATAAAAACCACTACCAGATTTTAGGTCTACCGGTTTCGAGACGTACCCGTCTCTTCGTCAGGACCAACACTACACCACTACATTCACAACACTGCACACCTCAACCATAGTATTGTTACACTTTCACCAATAATTGATCACATGCGTGTTAGTCTTTTCAGGGACAAACATCTCGTTATTTTAATACTAGAATCCAATAACATATGAGGTAGGTGTCTTAATAACAACAATTTTTCTGAATTTTCCAACCACCTCATAGAAAATGATCATAAATATTACGCAAAAACAGGAGTAAAAATATTAAATACTAATAATAAAGGTTTAAAATTAAATAATTTAGAATTTTTTTACATTAGGGAGGCGGTGAATAATAGAGCACCCCTAATTAACAACAAAATTAAATTTTCATATAACCCTTTGTTTAATTTAATGTTCACAAAAGGTGGGTTAACACCCACTTTAGACCCCGCCCCCTCTCGCTCTCTTTCGGTAGATCCCTGATGGTTCATTAGACTAATCAGTGCACGTTTGTCCCTGACAAGACTAACACGCTTGTGATCAATTATTGGTGGAAGTGTAACAATACTATGGTTGAGGTGTGTAGTGTTGTGAATGTAGTGGTGTAGTGTTGGTCCTGACGAAGAGACGGGTACGTCTCGAAACCGGTAGACCTAAAATCTAGTAGTGGTTTTTACAAAGTTAACTAACAATCTTATTATGACCTTATTGTGAATGTAAAGAAGTCAAAAATAATGGTATTCGAGAAGGAGGAAAGTAAGACAACGTGTGAAATATTAGTAGGTAATGAATGTTTGGAACAAGTAGATGAGTTTGTGTACTTGGGAAGTATGTTCGATAGAAGAGGGAATGTTGAGAAAGATATAGAGAGGAGAGTGACTGCCGGGAATAGGGTGAACGGTGCTTTGAATGCAATAATATCTAATAGAAATATGTCTACCGAGGCAAAACTGGCGGTACATAATGGAGTTCTGGTACCGACACTAATGTATGGAAGTGAAGCCTGGAGCTGGCAGAAGAGGAACGAAAGTAGATTGAATGCAGTGGAGATGAGGTCTCTTAGACGTATGTGTAGTAAATCCATGTATGATAGAGTAAAGAATGAAGATATTAGGAATGAATGTAAAGCTGATCGTAGCATAATACAGAGAATAAAAATAGGGTCGCTCAGGTGGTTTGGGCATGTTGAGCGAATGAATGAGGAAAGAATGGTAAGAAAGATATATGATGCAAGTGTTGACGGCGCCAGAAAGAGAGGGCGACCACGGAAGACGTGGCATGACTAGATTAACCAGATACTGGAAGATGGTCCTGTTAGAAGCCTGCACAACCGTCGAGCTTGCATGCGAAGATGTATGAATGTAGACGAAGCGAAAGTTGTATGTCAGGACAGAAGAGTATGGCGCTCTATCCTCTCTGCCTACCCCCACGGGAAAACGGCGTGATGGTAAGTAAGTAAGTAAGTAAGTAACTAACAATCTGTTACTTACATTTTTTTAAAGTTTTCCCCTGCAATTGGTACTATCTAAATACACATTGGCAAGGTGCACATTTTGTATTTCCCTCGCATATAAATCAAGTAAAACAGATCAGGTAGGTCTGTCACACCGCGCAGTTTAATCCTCGGGGAGCGGTGCGATTCTGGATGCTGGAGCAGAGCCAAGCGGGGGATATCGTCAGATGAAATATAAAATCTTCCGCGTGAATATCCCGTCTCCCAGGCTCCCACGGCCCGCTATTCTCCTGACCCGACTCGCGAGGTCGTTGAGGTTGCGAAAATGGCATTACAATTTTCGTTTCTACCTTATGATGGCACAGTAACTTATCACAGGTATTTTTGTAGTCGGTTATTCTCCTTTAGGCGGGTTTAGAGAAAAATGTTTGGACGCAACGAAATGCTGCAACCGAATATATTCACACCGTGTAGTCACCGATCAAAAGCTACGATAGCGGATTTTGGAGTTATATTTAACCAATATTTTAAGTGACGAAATCACATTTATAACTATTTTGTAGCGATTGAAAGAAACTTAAAGCATTTTTACTCCATTTGTTTTAACTCGTAGCGTCTGCTTTCTTGTTTTCTTGACGAAAAAACTTTGGATCGATTTTTAACCCTTTTCCCGTGATCCAATCGAGCTGAAACTTTGCAAGCAGACTCGTGGTGACGATCAAAAAGATCTTTTAAATTTTCATTAAAAATTATAATAATTATAGTACAATTTTGGATTTTTCAAATTTTTAATGGTTTTTTCATACATATTTTTCAGAGATTCCGACGCATATGGTACACACGAAACCCGAAAATGAGAAAGGGAGTATTGTAAAATTTGTTTTTTATGGGTTGCTTTTTTTTCACATTTAAAATGAGTAAAAACATGGGTCAGCATTATGGCTACGTACGAATTTTGTCTAGGTGTGCTGAAACTTTACCTTGCCTAGAATTTACAGAATTTTTCTCAAAAATACTCGTAACTTACGTTGATTCAAATCGAAACATACTCTCGATGGTAAACATTATTTATATACGGAATCAAATAAACTTTAACAATTTTTAAGATATTGTAACGAGGCTAAAAAGAATTACCCACCCCTGTCACTGGTCACACACTATCAAAATATCGAAAACCGTCTACGGTGTTTTACGGCTTTCGGAAAGCATCTGAAATATTCGAGAAACATCTAAAAGATTCTAGAAGCCACGAGAATCGTTTCCCAAACACTAGAAAATGCCAGAAAGTACAAAGTACCTCGATACATGGATATAAATACGGGAAAAGGCCGCGCGCGGGTTGCTGTTGTTGAACGCGCTTGACTGGCGATAACAGAAGCGTCGAGAGCCGCGGGCCGCGAGGCCAGGGTGACCAAACGTGCGATAATTCGAGCGAATATTCCAGTGAAGTTCTTACTTACGTAGCGAAACAAACCGGAGCGAATAATCCGTGCGGAATTGAACAGAATGTTCTAGTGAATAATAAATAAAGTGTTAAAGCGATAATAAAGTGTCTATTTTCGAGTAATACATTACGAAATAGTGTAATTTAAAGAAAAGCGTTTAGTTTAATTGTGTTTAGTGACTTTGTACATCAAATAATTATTTAATCATAAGTTTGTTAATAATTTCCAGCGTTTTCATTCATTCCTTCCTCAGCCACGACAAGTGACAAAATTATACTATAGATGTTTCATAGAGGCAAAGCAAAGATTTTTTTTATGGGAAAGTAGGTATGGAAGTCTTTTGTGGATTTTTATAGGGCTTACAACCTACGGCTGTCTTAATTTATCATTTTACGCAATGTAATCAATTCCACCCATGACAGACTGCCACATCTGTAAAAATTTTGGACGTTGTATATATATGTTAAAGTGTACACCCTGTTACATATGTGAGCACTATTTTTATTACCGCCCTCTGTGCATAAACAATTTTATATGTAAGTACTCTTTAAATTTTATTTTATTTATAAGTGTCACTATATTTATATTTATACATAAGTATAAATACAGTGACAACACTTAAGACTTTTAAAGATGAAGAAGGTCAAACGTCCTGCTAACGTTGAAGACGTCAAACTAAAAGCTCTAGGGTAAGAAAACACGCAATATACAACAACACTGAAAAGCTCCCGTCTTGCTTCATGACAGTTGTCACCTTTTCAAAACACGATAACTATTTACGGCAAAAAATCCTTAATAAAAAACCACCCGAAAATGTACCTACTTAAATAATTTTGATATTCGCTTATCTTCAGGCAAAAACAATATATCAAAATTTACAGAAATGAACTTAACCCATTGTTTTGGAAAGGGGGTTGGGTGACAGCGGAATATTGTCCCCCTCGCTTCAATTAAAATATTTATTCTTGCATAATTAAATACCCTTGAAAATCTTGAAAGTTCTGCCAAAAACATGGGTCTCATAGTAAACCAGCAGAAGACCAAATATATGGCCGTAGGATGCACCCAACAAATCCCAACTTTCTCGTGTGGAAGTCAAAATTTTGAAACGGTACCAAGATTTACATACCTAGGATCCCTGATAACAAGCAACAATAATACTACAGAAGAGATCCAGAAGCGCATAGTGAGCGCAAATCGCTGTTTTTTTCGACTACAAAAGCAGATAAAATCCAGACTGCTGTCCAGAAACACCAAGATATTAGTGTACAAAACGCCCTTTAGGCCAGTGCTCACGTACGCATCTGAGACGTGGGTTAACTAAGAGGAATGAGCGAGCACTGGATGTTTTTGAAAGGAAAATTTTGAGGCGTATCTTCGAAAATGCGAATTCGCGAAAATGGACTTTGGCGCAGACGTTACAACAATGAGCTCTATACTCTATTTGGAGTCAAACGCCACAAAATTTATAAAACTGGGAAGACTTCGGTGGCTGGGTCATGTGGAGAGAATGTCCGAGCATCGAGCACCAAAGTCCTTGCTGAACTCAAGGCCAATAGGGCGAAGGAGCTTAGGAAGGCCAAAATTAAGATGGAGTGACAACGTCCTCAAAGACATCTCTGCCTTAGAGCTTCGAAACTGGAGAGAGCTGGCACTAGACCGAGATGAGTGGAGGAAAATTATTGAGGAGGCCAAGACCCACCAAGGGTTGTAGTGCCAAGAATGATGAATTAAATACCCTAGTTCAATTTTTTTTACCGAATCAATCCGGGTCTTTTAAGTGAAAAAGTCTTCTTATATTGATTTTTCAAACAAGTCGATATTATTAGTCATTGGGGCTTGAACCCCGGGCCAGATAACCCGAACCGGCCGTTCTACGCACGTCGCTACGGTCGCCTATCCGTGGAACGCCAAAAAAATGCAATAAATATTTTATTTTATGTTATTCGGTCATCCAATAGGGAGACATTATTGCTTGGTAAAAAATAGTTAAATGTCTCCCATAGATAGGACATAATTATAGATAAGTCAATTTGATAATGACAGATAAATCAATTTTACAGTTTATTTTAACCGATTGTTTCTAATTTAATTTTAACATAAACATTAAAGGGTTCGTAATTTATATAAAGCACACGGTTAGGGAAGGGGATGAGTTTCTAGTATCTGCCTCACCTTATGATGATATTCTTCAAATTTAGTATAAAAAACTATCTATTGAATTCAAAAGGTAATTATAATCTGAGCATATGCGTGGGATGGGAGAGGATTTCTTATTGTTGGTTTGATTAGTTGGAAGGGAAAAGAGGTACTTCTGCCTGGTAGATCGGAGTGGGATGTGGAAAGATAGCAAGCTGGTGATTTCAGGAGAATCACTAAGGTTATGAATTATTTGGAAAAGAAAGGATTGATCTAACAATATTCGCCTGTTTCCAGAGTGTCCGATTTATGAAATTTTATTGTATTTTAGGGCTCAGCAAAGACACGAACCAATGTTCCGTCATTTTTGACGGGTTACAGCTAGTCTATCTATACCTATAAAACTCAATGTCTGTCTGTCTGTCTGTTCTTTATACAAATCCACACCGTTTGTCCGATTCGATTCAAATTTTGTATACTTATGCTTTAGGACCCGGCGGGTAACATAGGCAACATTTATTCAACTATTCTCATACCCCTTCCCCTCCCTCTGAAATATTTTTGATGCAAATCTATACCGTTCGACCGATCGGACTCAAAATTTGGAAACTTATTCTGAAAGACTCGGCGGGAAATATATGTGACATTTCACCCCTATTCTTTTAAACCTTCCCTTCCCTGATAAATTTTCTAGGTAAATCTTTACCTTTCGACCGATCGGACTCAAAATTCGCAAAATTATTCTTCAGGATCCGGCGGGTAACATATTAGACATTTCCTCCCTATTCTTTAAACCCTTCCCCTCCGCTAATATATTTTCGATGCAAATCTGTACCATTTGATCGACGGACTCAATATTTGTAAATTTATTCTTATGGACTCAGCGGGTAATATATGCGAAATTTCCCCCTTATTCTTTTACCCCTTTCTTTCCCTCTGACATATGCTCTGACGATGCAAATCTGTACCGTCAGACCAATCGGACTCAAAATTTATAAACTTATTCTTATGGACTCGGCGGGTAATATATGCGAAATTTCCCCCTTATTCTTTTACCCCTTTCTTTCCCTCTGACATATGCTCTGACGATGCAAATCTATACCGTCAGACCAATCGGACTCAAAATTTATAAACTTATTCTTATGGACTCGGCGGGTAATATATGCGAAATTTCCCCCTTATTCTTTTACCCCTTTCTTTCCCTCTGACATATGCTCTGACGATGCAAATCTATACCGTCAGACCAATCGGACTCAAAATTTATAAACTTATTCTTATGGACTCGGCGGGTAATATATGCGAAATTTCCCCCCTATTCTTTTACCCCTTCCCTTCACTCTGACATATTTTCGATGCAAATCTGTACCGTCAGACCAATCGGACTCAAAATTTGGAAACTTATTCTTAAGGACTCGGCGGGAAATATATGTGACATTTCGCTCCTATTCTTTTAACCCTTCCCCTCCCTTGATATATTTTCTAGGTAAGTCTGTACCTGTCGGCCGATGGGACCTCAAAATTTGGAAACTCATTCGTCAGGACTCGGCGGGTAACATATGTGATATTTCCCCCCTATTCTTTTAACCCTTCCCATCCGCTTATATATTTTCGATGCAAATCTATACCATTCGAATCGAACCATTGTTTACTCTTACAGATTTATTTTATACTTAACTATCTTTGCCAGCGCGACTTCGCGCGCGTAGATTTTTAGTACACTGTTTGGATCGTCATAGAACTTTCGCGAAACTTTCTAGAAAATTCTCCTTCCAGAACTTTCAAGAAATTTATCGAATGTACAGGAAACTTCTAGACACACCGACACATTCCGCCACTCAGTTTAGAACCTTATAGAACTTTCGGGAATTTTCTAGAACCTTCTCCTTCCAGAAAACTCTAGAGCAGGTTTTTCCGGAACCTTCTAGACTCACCGGCGTGCCTATTTTGAAACAATCTGAATCATTTGCGGCCTTTCCATAACAAAACAATGTGCTAGAAAGCACATTATCGTCACCCACTCCCACCCACGCAGTCTCCCCCACCAAACTCGCATATTTTCGATGTGACACCACAGGCTCTCCACCACCATAACCACCAGTGGGTGGTTGTGGCTGGTTGTGGAGAAAACTTGGCGGGTAGGGAAACAGGGGTTTCTTTATATTTATATATATTGATTCTTAACCCGTGCAACGCCGGGTAAGGACAGCTAGTAAATAATAATCATGATAGTACCTACCACTCGTGTTAGTGCTTATTATGTTGACTATTCACGTTTTTAAATTTTTAAATTCTAAAACAAAATGTTCCAACGCCGATGTCGCCTGACGTTTGTGTGGCGATATAAAGTTATTGCAGCAATAATTGTGATCACCTCCGAGCAAAGAACCGTAAACAACATATTGCTCGCCGAGATGTGCTGGGGCTGCGAACTACTTGATATGTTCGACGGGTGCTGCATCATATGTTGCTATCAGGTATTGATTTATGGTCCGTTTCGCAATTTTGCAGCGAATGAAGTTTAACCACATTTATGTTTGAATCGTTAACTTAAACACTGCTGTAATGTACAAATAGTTAACCAGCACAATTGACGCTTAAATAAATAATAATAACAATAATAAGTAATAAATAAATAAAAACAAATGAACTTGTGTATTAAAGTGAATAAATTTATGGAATAATCCAAGAATGTGGTCCCGTTGTTCATACAATGAAAATAAGTATTTCACCATATAATTTAATGTCCTGTTAATTTAATCTAACTAAAATCATCGTAATCTAAATTAAACAAACCAAACCTAATAACCTAACCTAACCTCATATATTGCCTATGAAATGTCAAAATATGCTGTGCATTTTTCGAAACTTCAAAGTGTAATATATTTTTAATACTTACTTTTTAAACGTAAATTATCTTTCATTTTGTTATTATTAGCACATTCAATAATATAGTGAAATAATCATTTTCGTTGTATATGCAATGGGACCATTATCTTGGATTTAGCCGGATAGCCCAGGGCTTATGGCTTGTGAGCTAGCTTAAGTTATCACTTTATACAATGTAACATTTGCCAATTCCACCATAAAAACATCCATGAATTATCAATTTTTTGGAATTTGTATATAATTTATGTACTAAATATTTTTTTCTATAGTCCTTCCCATGATTTAGTTTACATAGATTTCGCAGATTTTTTAAATTGGAATATTAAGCAAACACACTATTATTATGAAGTTGCAATTTCAGAACAATGTTCTCCGAATTATAAAACTTTTTTTTTATTAATCAGTTACAAAAGGCATACAGAAAAATCAAATTAACGAAAAAATATTTTAACTGCTACCGGTATTTGAACCAACGGACCTCCATTTTTTGATTTTTCTGTTTGTTTTTTCTAATTGATTTATAAAAATTTGTTTAATATTCTTTTAAACCTATATATGATTTTCTTCCATCATTTAATACTTAATATGTATTGATAAAAATTTATAATATTCGATAAAAGCTTCTTTCATCGACGATACACAGATGTCAGGCAATGCTAACAATCTAGAAGCATTAGAAATTAATAAAGCCATCAATTAATAGTCAAATAATAAATAAACAAATTAATTTATCTAATAGTCCGATTTTAAAGCTGTTCCCTCTATCTTCAGTGAACCCCTCTCCTTCCCTCTCCCCTACCTAGTTGACACTCTGTCCCTCTCTTTTTTTTCCTCCTTTTTAAATTTCTGTACCTAGATTAGTCTATATTTAATTGTCCTGAAGAAGGTTGAATCCAACCGAAACTAGTTGACAAATATATAGTGATAAAGTGGTTTAAAACATAGTATTTAATTTATTCTTAAATGTCTTAAAATAATTGTATTTACTACTAGGATATACTTTTTCAAAAAAAATTCAAATCTAAAAAAATTATAACTATTTCATGAGAAACGAGCATTTATAGGAATAAAAACCAACATGTACTTATTTGGGTGTATATGCCAAATAAACTAATAAAACTATTTGTTCTTTCTAGACGGGACGAGAAGAGAAGGAAGAAAAAGATGAAGAAAAAAAGTATTTATTCATTAAACACTCGAACATGCTTAAAAGATGACACATATACAAATAAATAAGTTTAAGTTTGGAATTAAAAAAAAAAATAATCTTTCAATTGTAATTTGTTTGTAGGACTTTTATTAATTTATAAAAAGAATATAAAAAATTTGCTAAACAAATTGAAATTTTTCTTGTAGAACAATAGGGATGGTTGACTTGTACAGAAAACCACACGCTGGCACCAGTGAAGTAGTGCATGTGTATGAGGCAATAGGTTGCTCACACCATTGTTCACCATCAAAACTGGTATCATGGCTAATCATCTTGTACGAAAAAGCTGAAATTTGAAAATTCACTTACAGATCGACGATAAAACAAAAAAAATATTTTTATATATTTATTAGAGACACTAACAGGATAATAGCACAGTATACGAAGAACAGTAATACGTCTTCATACAAACTGGCCGCTACCCATTAGAATGTGTGCGTGCGTGCTCGGCGCCGTGTACGCACGCACTGTGACGCGCACATTGACATAGAATATGGGGGCACAAGGCGGCGGCAGTAAGGGCCGTGCCTTCGGTGCCATTCGCGCTCGCAGCCGCCGCTTAACTTAAGACTTTATGCGGCGGAAATGCGGTCACTAAGACGCTTGTATGGATAATCTTTGGTCGATAGACTGACGAATGAACAAATTACAAGTGAATGTAATGCTGGCTGTAGTGTGATAGACAGAATAAAGAAAGGAGCGCTGAGATGGTTTGGTCATGTGGAACGTGTGAACGAGGAAAGGATGGTTAAGATATTGTATAAGGCGAGTGTTGAAGGCAGCAGGAATAGAGGGCGTCCGCGAAAGACCCGGCACGATCAGATACTACAAGTGTTTGAGGATGGCCCTGTTAAAAGCCACAACAACCGTAGAACTTGTATGAGAAGATGTATGAATGTGGCCGAAGCAAAAGTGGTATGCCAGGATAGAAGAGTGTGGCGTTCAATACTCTTTGCCTCTGAGGGAAACGGCACGATGGTTAGTTAGTTAGTTAGTTAGTTAGTGAAAATGCACACGTTTTTTGATTCGCGTCTGCGACGCTGCGCTGATCGACGTCTCACGACGATTCGAAGACATTTATCTCTTATTTTAGTGATCATAAACCATTTGTTACATTTGTACCACTTCAAAAACAAGTGTTAATAATTTTACAATTATATTTATCTTCTTCCTAGACATCGTATTATTGTATTAATATAAATTTATAACCAATATGTAAATATCATTTATCAAATCACGTCAAAGAAGTATGACTTGTACCGCGCGTACATGAGTATACGCTCTTCCACATACGAATGGGGGGTATAAAAGTAAAGACAACAATATCTCACCAATTCGCTCCTGAGATAAATACGAAAAACCTGTCGCTACCACTCAAGGAAATTTCTCTGGAATCTATGAAACCGACATCTTATTGGAAATAAGTTTTTAAAAACAACTGTCACCTCGGTTTTGCTTTCATATACTTCTTCTTCTTTCTCTTGAGGACTAGAATATAAGGCCTATAATTTTCTGTAAATTTATAAGATTGACAATTAATAAACGTCAATAATCTGTATTACTTAGACACCATGAAAAGTCTGTAAGTTACAGAGTATTCTAAATATCTTCTCGGTTGACATATAATTAGTGAACTTAGATAAACTATAAAACGAAGGAAAGCTGAACATTGTATGTCGTACATTTGGATGTTTTCCAAGTCATTACTGGGGAAGGCGTAGGCATCTAGTGGTAATCTTAACTTTGTATCTTTAGAAAGTGGTTCGATGTCCAAAATGTCGGTGATCTTGTACGTCATGCGTAATATAAATAAACAAAAGATAATTTAAAATATGTTTTTTTCATTTATTTTTATTTTTTATTATTATCATTTTTTTAATTTACTTTATTATTATTATTATTATTATATTATTTTATTTTACTTTACTTATGAGTGCGATAAAAAATATATAGGCCAAACCACTAGAAATTTAAATACACGCATAAAAGAACATCGCCGTTGCTTAAAAACTAAGAATTTGAATTTGCCAATCATATAATTAGCACTAATCATTCTTTCGATAGTCACAAATTAAAATTTCTCCACTAGGTTCCTCATAGAAGTACCACATTAATTAATAATATCACATTTCGGTCCACTTCACCAATCCTAGAGCTTTTTGGGGGAAAAATACCCTTCCCCACCGCGCACACCCCTGACTTACCCGATTAGATTGATAAATTTTGTATTTAAGTTAGTTATTATCTACACCTGATGATGAGAGGGAATGATCTTCTCGAAACTATAGTAGTAATTTAATAACTCATATTTTGTGTGTATATTACAAAGTAAAGTAAAACATATTTACTTACTTTCTTTTAACTCGTGGCGTCTGCTTACTTGTTTTCTTTACGAAAAAACTTTGGATCGATTTGTAACCCTTTTCCCGTGATCCAGTCGAGCTGAAACTTTGCAAGCAGACTCGTGGCGACGATCAAACAGATCTATCAAAGTTTAGTATGAAAAATTAATAAATTTTTGGATTTTTCAAATATTTAATGGTTTTTTCATACAACTTACTAAGTTGTATGAAAATATTTCAACGCGACTTGTAGTCACTAAACCTGATTATAGTATAATTTTTGATTGTTGGAAATTTTGTATTACTCCCTTTCGTAGCGTCGCCTGATCGAACCAGTTTCCACTAGTAAAAAAGAAAGAGAGTATAATAAAAACTTGGTTTTTATGGGTTACTTTTTCAAAATTATAATATTGCGCCACGAAGTGTCTGCCAAGTCTTTCAAGCATACTGTAATTTGGTCGCCAATATTCGATACAATGTCATGTCAACAAACAAATGTCTTAACAAAAGCGAGCGATAAAAAATATTTCCATAGTATAAACGCGTAAAAATGGCATTATGTTTGCCATTGCCATACGCCTCCATAGCTCAGGGGCAGAGCACTGGTCTTGTAAACCAGGGGTCGAGAGTTCAAATCTCTCTGGAGGCAATACGTCACTGATGAGTGATAATTTTTTTTTAAAGACACAAATCTCTTACAACCTATCTGTTTGGCCTTGAGGAACGCATGCAATTGAAACAGCATGCAGCGGGAAGCAGTATGTAGCAAAAATGCGAAACCACGAAATGCAATTGAATTTAATGTTCCAGTTAATATACAGGGTTATTTGTAAAACATTATGAATATTGTGTAAAATTTTCAAGATGAAATATTAAAAAATACGGCAATGGCAGCAATTATTCGGACGTGTCTCGGAAAAAAATAGAATTGCGGTGTCCATCATAACTTGGTGCTAGATCATCTGAAATCAAAAAATCAAAGTTCATTCGTTAGATAATAGGTTTTCCCAGGTAACGCTGGGAGGGTTTTTTCAAATTTCAATTTTTCAATTTTTTGGAACACTTTGAAGGGAAAAACGCGATTTTTGGCGAAAAAAATCGACTAATTTGTTATTAAACAATAAAAATTAATAACAAATTTTAAAAAAACTCTCCAGCGTTACCTCGTAAATTACGTACAGAAACAGTGTTCAAAATTTCAAAAGGATCGGTGCAGTAGTTTTGAAGTTATGATGGACACCGACTTTGAAAACGTGAGATGTGGGGAAAACGCTTTTAAGTTTTGCACACTGTAAAATTCAAAATAAAACTCAACACTTATTTTATACTTACACATAATCGTCGATGCCATATTCACACAGCAAAGAGCTTTCATCATCAGCATCTTTTTGTCCTTGTCTACGCAAAACTCTTCCAATACAAATAGCACGTCCGGTAGTCCTCAGGTGAGCGCGTCTCTTGGCTGCCCGAGCAGGTATAGAAAATCAGTCTGAGTATCGCTCAAATGTTCATAATTTCGTCAATTTTGCTCCGATTGACTTGAAATTTTGACACAATATTCTTGCGATATTATACATTCATTTAAAAAATTAAAAATAAAATGCAAAAAAAAAATTAAAAACCTTACCCCCCCTTAATACAAGCCAAATGAAAAAATAAAAACCTTTGAATTCCAAGTGGAAAACATTCCAATTGGAATTTTTTCAGGGTTTTAATCATTTTATTTAACTTGTATTGAAACGAATAAATTTTTCGTAATTGATGTTAGTAACTGTAATGATAGTCCAACGTTTTACAAAAAATAAGTCAGAAATATTGAAAAAAAAATGCAAACTTTGATGTTGCATATCTCCATAACTATTGATATTAGGTCATGATAGCTTGAACATTTTCGACTCATAATCAAGGCAGGAGTATAGTACTGCGAGGTTATTAATGTTTTACAAATGTATGAATATAAAAATTTCATTCGAATTCATGGCTAAAAATATGAAATTGCACTCGAGAAGAGAAAATACTCGAACCTCGGACGCGCAAAAAGAAACGCGTCAAATACTTGACAATCGATTCTCTCTAGCCAGTGAAAAATATTATAATATATTAAGAGCAGGGTTTATCATTACTTTAAGAACGTTTTTGTTTGCCCCAATAATTTTAAACATTCGAGGTTACATTTTTGTAAGGATGAGTTTTGATTCGTTATATGAAACTCGATAAAAATCGACAATAATAGGTATAGATATTTACATCAGTACTTTGAGCGTTATTGATATATAATTTTGTCTTTATTTAAGTTTTTAAGTATAAATTATACCGCGCGAACATGAGTACACTCATGAATTTTATTAAAGTGACTTAAAAATCTTTTTATCTATTGGTTTGGTCTAGAGGAACTCAAGCTATAGAAAGTCCGGTCCATCAAATCATAATGTCATTATACTACATTATAATATGTTTTATCTGCACATAAAGTCAGTTTTAAGAGTTATATCATATTTTTCTTTGGTAGAATCAATATTAAGATATTGGGGCCTTTCCAGTAATTCAAATACAAAACCTATACAAAATTTTCAAACTGCCATTGTAAAAAGAATTGTATGTGTGCGCGTGAGTTATACAAATATTATAATTTTTTTACATTTTTTTTTTATGTTTAAATGTTCTGAGAACATAGTTAGGTTAGGTTAGGTTTTAGGTAGATTTTGTCCCCAGAGAGATGATTAATTAATTAAGATAAACTATAGAAGTCTCACAGAGACGAGGCTTTTCATATGAAAATCGTTTATGGAAGAATTTTTTATACGATGGTCCAAGGCTTACAGTCCGTATGAGCTGGCTTAAGTGATCACTCTACACAATTCAACGTTCACCAATTCCATCGTACGAATATTTTATTTTATTTTTATTTTTTATTTTATTTTATTTTCGGAAACTTACAGTACAATGTAATAAAAAAATTATATTATGTCAAAAAATATTCATTTAGCATGACCAACGAAGTTTCCTCGTAGCTGTTAAAAAAAACTAAGTAAAAAAATGATAAAGAATATGTACTTTTCGAAGAATATTTTTTCTTCTGTATGAAGGCTTGAACTTTGTGGTGACATTATTATTAAAATAAAACACAAATAACTTTGTTTTCACCACTTAATTTGATTAAACGGCATATGCTTAGGCCCTTTCCTTGAAGGGACAATACAGATATCTTTTATCTAGATTTGTTACTTTAAAAAAAAATCATCACTTCTCATTGAGGTACTGCCTACAGAGAGATTTAAACTCTCGACCCCGACAAAATATGAACACTGAAAACTAAAGAATTCTTTTGGCCGAGTGGGAGTTCTCTTCCCTTCACAATCCTCCATCTACCGATGCGGTATATAAATCACAACAAACCCGTCAAACTATAATTTTTCCTGGACTTCAAAATAAACACTTATCCAATAGCGTTTAGTCATGGGCTACATAATATTAGGTCCTTACATATGAAATTGGCGTTTTGCCGTACTGGCAAATTTGATCTCAAATATCTTCTCTTTGGTTAGGAATTCCAAATCCAAATTTATACAGCTATTTACTCATGTATTTGTGTTTTGAAAATTATAATTCATTTGTTTTTTCCTCAATTGTTTTTTTCTTTGCGTCACTCAGTTTACAAAATGAAAAACTTGAAATATCGCGTTATTTACGAAGACGAGTTCCACCGTGGCACCAGTACTGCAGAAAAGGCTCGAAGGATTAATGATGTGTATGGCGACGGTGCCGCAAAAGAAAACACAGTGCGTTTTTGGTTCCAACGTTTTCGTTCTGGAAATTTCGACCTGCAGAACAAGGCCCGTGGACGGCCGGAGACCAAAGTTGATAATGAAGAATTGAAGGCTATTGTGGAAGCGGATCCATCGCAAACCACATCCGAGTTAGCTGCAGGCTACGGTGTTAGTGATGAAACTGTTTTAATCCACTTGAAGCAAATTGGTAAGGTGAAAAGCTTGAAAGGTGGGTACCTCACGAATTGAGTGAAGCAAATCAACAAACGCGCGTTGACTGCTGCGTTGCATTACTCAACCGGCACAATAATGAAGGGATTTTAAATCGAATCATTACCTGTGATGAAAAGTGGATCCTGTACGCTAATCGGAAGCGCTCATCGCAATGGCTGAACCCTGCCGAACCAGCCAAACCATGCCCCAAGCGAAAATTGACTCCAAAAAAGTTACTTGTGAGAGTTTGGTGGACTAGTGCTGGTGTCGTTCACTATAGCTTTCTTAAATCTGGCCAGACGATTACGGCAGATGTCTATTGTCAGCAACTGCAAACCATGATGGAAAAGCTAGCTGCTAAACAACCGAGGCTGGTTAATCGCTCTATGCCACTGCTGCTTCATGATAACGCTAGACCACACACTGCACAACAGACGGCTACCAATTAGAGGAGCTTCAATTGGAATGTCTAAGACATCCACCGTACTCTCCGGACCTTGCCCCAACAGATTACCATTTTTTTCGAAATTTGGATAACTTCTTGCAAAGGAAAAAATTCAACTCCGATGGGGCAGTCCAAACCGCCTTCAAAGATTTTATTGATTCCCGTCCGAATGGTTTTTTTAGTAAAGGGATCGATGAACTACCTATGAGATGGCAAAAGTGCATAGATAGCAATGGTACATACTTTGATTAAATAAATATATTATAATAAAAAAAAATCGGCTTTATGTTCCTCCCATACTAAACATCAATTTCATATGTAAGGACCTAATATTAAAATAATATTATCTCCAAAAAACAGTTATCGCTTGTCGGTAACTATTGCCTCCAGAGAGATTTGAACTCTCGACCCCTGGTTTACAAGACCAGTGCTCTGCCCCTGAGCTATGGAGGCACATGGCAATGGCAAACATAATGCCATTTTTACGCGTTTATACTATGGCAATATTTTTTATCGCTCGCTTTTGTTAAGACATTAATTTGTTTGTTGACATGACATTGTATCGAATATCGGCGACCAAATTAACGTATGCTTAAAAGATTTATCAGATACTTGGTGTAACATTATAATTTAAAATATGTTTTACTTTACTTTGTAATACACACACATACACACATAATATGAGTAATTAAATTACTTCTATAGTTTCGAGAGGAGCAGTCCTTCTCATCACCAGGTATAGATAATAACTAACTTAAATACAAAATTTATCAATCTAATCGGTTAAGTCAGGGATGTGAGCGGTGGGGAAGGGTATTTTTTCTCCCAAAAAGCTCTAGGATTGGTGAAGTGGACCGAAATGTGATATTTTTAGTTAATGTGTTTCTAGAATTCAAATTTTTTAGGATTTCAACGGTTTCCAAGCTATTCATTATCCATCTTCCATGAGGAACCGAGTGGAGAAATTTTAATATGTGACTATCGAAAGAATGTTTAGTGTTAATTATATGATTGGCAAATTCAAATTGTTATTTTTTAAGCAACGTCGATGTTCTTTTATGCGTGTATTTAAATTTCTAGTGGTTCGGCCTATATATTTTTATCACACTCATAAGTAAAGTAAAACATATTTTAAATTACGGTACGCTTATCTAAATAAGTTATGCATGACGTACAAGACGTACAACTAGCCTGGAGCTGGCAAATGAGGAACGAAAGTAGATTGAATGCTGTGGAAATGAGATCCCTCAAACGTACGTGTGGCAAATCAATTTATGATAGAGTAAAAAATGCAGATATTAGGAATGAATGTAAAGCTGATCTTAGCATAATTAATAGAATTAAAAAAGGGTCGCTCAGATGGTTTGGGCATGTTGAGCGAATGAATGAAAAAGATGTATAAGGAAGGTAAGAAAGATATATAATGTAAGTGTTGATGGCGCCAGAAAGAGAGGGCGACCGCAGAAGACGTGGCATGACCATATCAACCAGATACTGGAAGATGGTCCCGTTAGAAGCCTCAACAACCGGCGAGCTTGCATGCGAAGATGTATGAATGTGGATGAGGCGAGAGTTGTATGTCAGGACAGAAGAGTGTGGCGCTCTATACTCTCTGCCTACCCCCACGGGGAAACAGCGTGATTGTAAGTAAGTAAGTAAGTAAGTATGACGTACAAGATCACCGACATTTTGGACATCGAACCACTTTCTAAAGATACAAAGTTAAGATTACCACTAGATGCCTACGCCTTCCCCAGTAATGACTTGGAAAACATCCAAATGTACGACATACAATGTTCAGCTTTCCTTTATTTTATAGTTTATCTAAGTTCACTAATTATATGGTCAACCGAGAAGATATTTAGAATACTCTGTAACCTACAGACTTTTCACGGTGTCTAAATAATACAGATTATAGATGTTTATTTATGTCAATCTTATAAATTTCCAGAAAATAATAGGCCTTATATTCTAGTCCTCAAGAGAAAGAAGAAGAAGTATATGAAAGCAAAACTGAGGCGACAGTAGAATGGTAGTGATTTCCTTGAGTGGTAGTGACAGGTTTTTGTATTTATCTCAGGAACAAATTGGCGGGATATTATTTTCTTTACTTTTATACCCCCCCTCCCTCCCCCCCCCCCAACGTATATAGAGAAGCGTGTACTCATGTACGTGAGGTAGAAGTCATACTTTTTTTGCGTGATTGTGATAAATGATATTTGCATATTGGTTATAAATGTATATTAACGATGAAAAATTATTAAAACTTGTTTTTGAAGTGGTAAAAATGTAACAAATTGTTTATGATAACTAAAAAAACTAACCCATAAAAACCAAGTTTTTATTATACTCCCTTTCTTTGTAAAATATAACAACAATTAAAGACGAATTAAAACATATAACATAACACTAAACTTACAGAAATTTAATATATTTCTAAAATGTCAGATGTTTTGAGCTTTGATAAGGCATGCTTTGAAGATTAAATTCTAAAAATATTTGTCAGTCAATTTAGATTTTCGAAATTTGTAGTGAAGTACCTATTATGTATACCGACGGAGTAATTCAAATTTAGAAAATATTCCGCGACGTTATCGGGCCGCCGTTGCTAGTAATCAAACTTTTGTAATAATTCCAATTTGAAAAAACTATTAAAATTTTTAAAAATCCGAAATTATACTATAATTATTAAATTTTTTTTAACGAAAATTTTGATAGGTCTTCTTGATTGTCGCTACGAGTTTACTTGCAAAGTTTCATCTCGATTGGATCATGGGAAAAGGGTTAAAAATCGATCCAAAGTTTTTTCGACGGCAAGCCGGCAAGCAAGCAGACGCCACGAGTTAATATAAAGGGAGTAATAAGAGATAAATGTCTTCGAATAGTCGTGAGACGTCGATCAGCGCAGCATCGCAGACGCGAATCAAAAAAACGTGTGCATTTTCACTAACTAACTAACTAACCATCGCGCCGTTCCCCGCAGGGGTAGGCAGAGAGGATTGAACGCCACACTCTTCTATCCTGGCACACCACTTTTGCTTCGGCCACATTCATACATCTTCTCATACAAGTTCTACGGTTGTTGTGGCTTTTAACAGGCCCATCCTCAAACACTTGTAGTATCTGATCGTGCCGGGTCTTTCGCGGACGCCCTCTATTCCTGTTGCCTTCAACACTCGCCTCATACATTTTCTTAACCATCCTTTCCTCGTACACACGTTCCACATGACCAAACTATCCCAGCACTCCTTTCTTTATTCTATCTACCACACTGCAGCCAGCATTACATTCACTTGTAATTTGCTCATTCGTCAATCTATCGACCAAAGATTATCACACAGGCGTCTTAGTGACCGCATTTCCGCCGCATTAAGTCAACTTTCATTCCTCTTTTGGCAATTCCAAGCTTCTATTTTCATTTTCACTTTCACTTAATTACCTACTTACTTACTTACCTACCATCACGCCGTTTCCCCGTGGGGGTAGGCAGAAATGATGCGCTACATACTTCTGTCCTGACATACAACTCTCGCCTTATCCACATACATACATATTCGCATGGAAGCTCGCCGGTTGTTGAGGCTTCTAACGGTACCATCTTCCAGTATCTGGTTGATCTGGTCATGCCACGTCTTCCGCGCACGCCCTCTCTTTCTGGCGCCATCAACACTTGCATTATATATCTTTCTTACCATTCTTTCCTCATTCATTCGCTCAACATGCCCAAAGCATCTCATCGACCCTTTTTTAATTCTATTAATTGTGCTAAGATCAGCTTTACATTCATTCCTAATATCTGCATTCTTTACTCTAGCATACATTGATTTGCCACGCATACGTCTGAGGGATCTGTTTAATCAATTTTCAGCCTAAAACGGTTCCGTATTCAAAAGTTTAGAAACTATACAACTTTGACAGCTGCTTTGAATATCAAATGAACGAATGTGTTTTTGTTCACTCCCTTTATATTATAACTCGTGGCGTCTGCTTGCTTGCTTTCCTGCCGGCTTGCCGTCAAAAAAAACTTTGGATCGATTTTTGACCCTTTTCCCGTGATCCAATCGAGCTGAAACTTGGCAAGTAGACTCGTGGCGACGATCAAGAAGGTCTATCAAATTTTCGTTAAAAAAAATGAATAATTATAGTATAATTTCGGATTTTTAGAAATTTTATTGGTTTTTTTCAAATTGGAATCATTAGAATAGTTTGATTAGCAACGGCGCCGGCGGCCCGATAACGTCGCGGAATATTTTCTAAATTTGAATTACTCCGTCGGTATGCATAATAGGTACTTCACTACGAATGTCGAAAATCTAAATTGACTGACAAATGTTTTTAGAATTGAATCTTCAAAGCATGAAGTGTCTCGTCAAAGCTCAAAACATCTGACATTTTAGAAATATATTAAATTACTGTAAGTTTAGTGTTATGTTATATGTTTTAATTCGTCTTTAATTGTTGTTATATTTTACAAAGAAAAGGAGTATAATAAAAACTTGGTTTTTATGGGATACTTTTTTTTTGTTTTAAAAACGAATATCGGACAATTACAGTAGAAATGTTCCCCTCAAAGTGCCAAAAAGAACTTCAAAAGTATTATTTTAATCTGCCCCTGTAGATTGTATTTACAGCGGGCACAATTGAGAGCACCCACTGCGCAAATTATTATTGTTCGTTGTTTCGCTCCGTGGAGCCGCGTTGATGAGTTATTACTGCCTCATCAATGCATAATTATATTTCACTGTTTGGATGATGGAACTTCACCGTGTCGGTGCAACAATGGCGAACAAACGTACATACGTCATTAATGCGTTTCACTCGACGCTCGCGACCGGGCGCCCGGAAAGGTACAGACTACAGTGCTGCCATGAAGCGAGCACATAGGTACACCACACGTCACAGTACGAATACAAAAGAATTTTATCGTGTGCACTAGCGAAGGGAAAAACTACATTTCAAAATGAAGACTACAACATACACACACACACACGTTCACCAGTGTGAAGACCACAAAGTGTACACTACACGAAGTGAACTAATTGTAGTACTAATGAAGTGAAGTAATTAAGTAATTGTAGTATTAATGCAATGAAGTAATTATATTTTTTCCCAAATAAAAAGTTTGGTGACTAAAAAAAAATATGAAATAAACAAGGTCAACGGGAATAATATTTAAGACAAATGCCGATTTTTTCTCCAAAGTATCATTTGGCGAAAGTTTTTAATAATTTTTTGAATTTTTATTTCAAATGCGATATTTTTTTTTATATTCATTTTAAGTTTCTTTTATGATAGTTCAACGGTAAATAAAAGATAAGTAAGATATATTGTAAAAAATGCAAAAATTTGGTGTTAGAAAATTTTCGACTTTCATTTAGGCCAACATCGAGTAAAGTATTGTGGATTAGCTCTGTTACATAAGTAACGTTAAGGAAGTAACTTTTATTATTTTTAATAATTACCAAAACTATACACCACAACTTGTCAGGTACTCGCTCAAAATTACTAATATTCACTTGATAAATCATTCGCTTCTGTTGCTCACAGATGTCGATAAGAGATCGTGTTTTTTCAAAACAGAAAACTACTAGCTCGGCCACCTGCCGCGTCTTATAAACTCGAACTTGCAGCCACCCGACGCCCGCGCACCTTTGTATTTAAGAATACTCTTGTATGTGCGTGACCCATCTCGGCCTTTTTGGACATTTTCAGACTCTTCTTGATAATTCTAGATTAATCTGCAATGTTCCGGATTATTCCAGAAAATCTTTTTATCTTTCTTGATAGTTCGTAGTAGGAATGTTCGATTCTGTTTTTTGCCGTAACAATTCATATTTTTATTCCCTTTATATTAACTCATGGCGTCTGCTTGCTTGCTTGCCGGCTTGCCGTCAAAAAAAATTTGGATCGATTTTTAACCCTTTTCCCGTGATCCAATCGAGCTGAAACTTGGCAAGTAGACTCGTGGCGACGATCAAGAAGATCTATCAAATTTTCGTTAAAAAAATTAATAATTATAGTATAATTTCAGATTTTTAGAAATTTTATTTGTTTTTTCAAATTGGAATCATTAGAAAAGTTTGATTAGCAACGGCGGCCCGATAACGTCGCAGAATTTTTTCTAAATTTGAATTACTCCATCGGTATACATAATAGATACTTCACTACGAATGTCGAAAATCTAAATTGACTGACAAATGTTTTTAAAATTTAATCTTCAAAGCATGAAGTATCTTATAAAAGCTCAAAACATCTGACATTTTAGTGTTATGTTATATGTTTTAATTCGTCTTTAATTGTTATTATATTTTACAAAAAAATGGAGTATAATAAAAACTTGATTTTTATGGGTTACTTTTATTATAATTATCCTCAATAGTCGCTTGAATATGGTAACACATACTGCCTTATTGCTTATCTTACGCTTATTTTCATAAATATCATCTAAACCCCCGGGACTCGACCCTTAACCACCCACACAAAATGAGCAACGACAGCCAGTTGCTTCTGGCAGCAATATTGTATTGTTACGGAGAAACGACTGCTAGAAAGCTCATTAAAATGTTTATTTTCCGCATAAGCAAATAAATCCCTTAATTGCGAACCCCATCCCTCGCACCGGCGGTGGCACCAGCCCGAACTACAAAGCGAGTTATTTTAAAGATAACAAAATCTTATTTTTTACGAGTTCATTTTGATGATGTTCCGCTCAACCGGTGTTAATTTCACAGCAAATTGAGTTTGTAACGTTCAACTTATTACGGCATAAAGGCAATGAAAGGAGCGACTGGATGCTCAAACAACTTCCAGAAACGGGAGCCTCCGACAATGCCGGGGATAAAGTTTTAATGCCCCGAGAAACGGGGCCTTATTATGGGCGAACGAAATGCCCAGTCTTTATTTTCAAATGAAAAAATACACCTCCCTTACGTTCAATTTTGTATCGGCGTGATGGGACCTTAATCGGTTTTCACGTTCGCGGATATCGAAACGTTATTAGGATTCTCATTTAGGGCGGGGATGAGGGGAGCTTTTACAAAATGAGAACTTTAAACTTTAGCGACCAAAGTGTTGAGAGTTTATTGTAAGCGTAGGCACTTAAAAAGTTGTGCGCGAATTTTCGAAATTTTCGCTTATTTTATTACGCAAATACGGTAAAATTCGATTTCGCGAAACACATGTTGCACATACGATGTACAACGAGATGCACAAATGTCTACATACTATAAGAACTAAAAAGTAACCCATACAAAACAAGTTTTTATTATACTCCCTTTCTTTGTAAAATATAACAACAATTAAAACTTATAACATAACACTAAACTTACAGTAATTTAATATATTTCTAAAATGTCAGATGTTTTGAGCTTTGATGAGACAATTTTCAATCATTTAAATCAATTTTCATCGGATTCATATCAAATCTCTAAATATGTCATATCACATATCTGGGCTCTACCGTAACGACATAGGTACAGGAATGTCAAAAATAATACATTAAAAAAAGTAACCAATAAAAACCAAGTTTTTATTATACTCCTTTCTTTGTAAAATATAACAACAATTAAAGACGAATTAAAACATATAACATAATACTAAACTTACAGTAATTTAATATATTTCTAAAATTTCAGATGTTTTCAGCTTTGATAAGTAAGACACTTCATGCTTTGAAGATTAAATTCTAAAAACATTTGTCAGTCAATTTAGATTTTCGACATTCGTAGTGAAGTACCTATTATGCATACCGACGGAGTAATTCAAATTTAGAAAATATTCCGCGACGTTATCGGACCGCCGTTGATAATCAAACTTTTCTAATGATATTTTGAAAAAACCAATAAAATTTCTAAAAATCTGAAATTATACTATAATTATTATTTTTTTTAACGAATATTTGATAGATCTTCTTGATCGTTGCCACGAGTCTACTTGCCAAGTTTCAGCTAGATTGGATCATGGGAAAAGGGTCAAAAAGCGATCCAAAGTTTATTTTGACGGCAAGCCAGCAAGCAAGCAAGCAGACGCCACGAGTTAATATAAAGGGAGTAAAAAGCAGAGACTTTCAATAACTTTTTTGAGATTAATACCTTAACATTTTTACATTTGGCTAGAAGAGAAAATAGCCTAGAGTAGCTTATTATTGTGAGTACACTGCAGATAGTGGTACGCTTATTTGTTTCCATACTAAACTTAAAGTTAAGGCGATCGTCTAGCAGAATGAGCAAATTTCAAAATTTTTCCATATCTTCTCTTGCGTTTTTTATTACATTTTTGTAAGGAAATATCTCATTTTAAAATTTATTCATCAGGTTACATATATTTTAAATACGAATATCTTATTAAAATGTCATAAACTAAATTAAATAATTGATTAATAAATTACCAAACCTTCGATGTTTTAAAAATGAAGAAAATTGCTCCACTTTGTGGGCCTTTTATGATTGAACGGCGTATGAGATGTCTTTTTTATTCAATAATATTACAAAGTTAACAATTATCTTAAATTTGTTACAATTATAGAAAAATCTGTTAATACGTTTACATGCAATTTATGTTTTAAAAAATACTGTTTTTTAAATTATTTTTATTTTTTGTGAGTTTTTTTCGACGAAGAGGAATGAAAGTAGACTGAATGCGGTAGAAATGCCGTCACTAAGACCACAGTATACCCAGAACAGTAGTTTATCTCCGGCCTGTCGGCAAGTTATTAGCCTACTCTTGTGTTGATGCTAGGGTTGTCACTTTATTTTTACTCCCTTTCTTTTAACTCGTAGCGTCTGAGATTCTGATGCATAAGGTAGATACTAAACCTAAAAATAAGAAAGGGAGTATTGTAAAAACTTCGTTTTTATGGGTTACTTTTTTCAGAATGGAATCATTACAATTAATTAATCTGCGAGCGCGAATGGCACCGAAGATACGGCCCTTAATGCCGCCGCCTTGCGCCCCCATATTCTATGTCAATGTGTGCGCACAGTGCGTGCGTACACGGCGCCGAGCACGCACGCACACATTCTAATAATAAATAATAAACATAATAAATATACTAAATAATAATAAGTAGCGGCCAGTTTATATGAAGACGTATTACTGTTCTTTGTATACTGTGCTAAGACGCATATGTGGAAAATCTTTGGTCGATAGAGAGAGGAATGAACAAATTAGACATGAACGCAATGCTGGCTGTAGTGTGGTAGATAGAAGAAAGAAAGAAGTGCTGAGATGGTTCGGTCATGTGGAACGTATGAACGAGGAAAAGATGGTTAAGAAAATATATAAGGCCAGTGAGGCCAGGCAACAAGAATCGAAGGCGTCCGCGAAAGACCTGGCGCGATCAGATACTACAAGTATTTGAGGATGGCCCTGGTAAAAGCCGCAAAAACCGTAGAACTTGTACGAGAAGATGTATGAATGTGGCCGAAGCAAATGTAATGTGCCAGGATAGAAGAGTGTGGCGCTCAATCCTCTCTGCCTAACCCTGCGGGGAAACGGCGTGATGGTTAGTTAGTTAAAAGCAATTTAACGCCCCTGTGCACTATGAATATTATTAATCAACATTTATTTTATTTATCCTGAACTCAATGCATAGCTCTATACTTTATTGAAGGCGGCCAAACGTCACAAAATTTATAAAACTGGGAAAACTTCGGTGGCTGGGTCATGTGGAGAGAATGTCCGAGTATCAAGCACCAAAGTCCCTGCTGAACTCAAGGCCAATAGAGCGAAGGAGCTTAGGAAGGCCAAAACCAAGATGGGGTGACAACGTCCTCAAAGATATCTCTGCCTTAGAGCTTCAAAACTGGAGAGAGCTGGCACTAGACCGAGATGAGTGGAGGAAAATTATTGAGGAGGCCAAGACCCACCAAGAGTTGTTGTGCCAAGTATGATGATGATGATGATGAACTTAATGCATATTTCTTAAAAACGGGACTCATCGTAGGTACTAGGATGATCCTGTGCCTACATGAGCACCTTTCAATAGAATGAGAACAGAGTACTATATACAAAACGATTGAAGCCGTTTTATCCTTTATCGCGGCATTTATCCCCACACGATCAATATTATTGGTCAATAAAATGCTCACGTAAGCCATAACCATTCTGTCAAAGATCATTGTAGCTTCACATTTAATATTCCTACCTGTGAAGATGCTTCAAATAAACCCCAACATCAAACAGTAAGGATTACTTAACTCCCTGTGTTGACCTGTCTCGTCTTATTAACCTTGCTTCACACAATCATACACGCGACAAAATATACTTCTTCAACGAATATCTTACCACATCCCATCTCGCAATAACAGACATTCACCTACTTTTCATCTCCCCTTTTGTAAGATTAATTCAAAACAAAACTTCTTTATGTACAGATCCACAAATTCATTTAACACAAACTATCACCACGTTGACATTTTCAACTCAACGATAAGAAACATAAAACAAACAATATCTACACAACCGCACCCAAACTAATTCTTACATTATATCTTCCCTTCTACTCCCGTCCCATATTCCCCCCCACCCTCTCCAATCGCTGTTAAAGTAAATTTCTATTTTCAGTGGAAAATTTGTAAATTTCATAATTTAAAAAAGCATTATTTTCTATTTGTTAAAATATTGATTTGCTGTTAATTTTCACCAAAATAAAATAAATAAATAAATAAACACTGAACTCTGAAGAATTCTTTTAGCCAGGTAGGAATTCTCTTCCATCCACCGATGCGGTATATGAATCGCAACAAACCCATAAAACTATCATTTTTTTCTGGACATCAAATAAAACACGTATCCAACAGGGTATAGTCATGGGCTACATAATATTAAAATAATATTATCTCCAAAAAACAGTTATCGCTTGCTGGTAACTATTGCCTCCAGAGAGATTTGAACTCTCGACCCCTGGTTTACAAGACCAGTGCTCTGCCCCTGAGCTATGGAGGCCGATGGACAGCATGTCATATCTCCTTTGTAAACACTAGCAATTATATTTATTTATTTAATATAATCTTTACATTATTTTTTTATGAGTCATTAATGATTGCTATCGCTTGTTTTTACTATCGTGCTGAATTCGTTCGAGGTCATTGGTTACAACTGCGCGAGCTACGACCACTTAAAAATATTTTAATTACAATAAAGGAAACGTATTTACCACAGTCTTTTTACCACAGTACCTTTCTTAACTAACACAAACAAAAAATACCCAATCAAATTTATATATTTCGATATATTATAGATATTAGATACTATCAAAACAAACTCCCACGCCGTGACGTAATCCCGGTATTTATACGCAAACGCTGTTTTTTTTTTCGAACTCTCGAGAAGATTATTTTCCTTTCTAGTATTTAGGAGAAAGAAAACTATAATAGTTGGAAGTCCTAGAAAGAATCAAGTATTTTCGCGGAGTGCATAGTAGGAGTGGGATAGCGTTACGTAGTGATGTAACGGTCTGATTCTTTAGATTTTCATATGATTATCTAAAGAAATGCGTATTTAGTTGATTTTTGAACTGTGGTAAGCTGTCTATTTGTCTCAGTTTATTTGGTAGCTTATTCCACAAATTTGGTCCAGCCACCGCGAAAGCACGGTCACCGAAATTAATTTTGTGGCGATTTACTTCAACTAAACTATTTTTATTTGATGTTGATGCTGAGCGAAGAGTTAGTTGTCTGTTATTTGCGGAAAATGGAATGCAGAAGTCGGTAATGTATTGAGGAGCCATGTTGTGAATAGCCTTGAATATTGTGAGGCATATCTTGTATTCAATCGTCTCTAGACATTTAAGCCAGTGAAGGTTTCGAAGATTGTGTGAGATATGCGCAGACTTTGATACGCCGGTAATGAGTCTTGCAGCGGCATAAAATACAGATTGTAGTTTGTTTATTTCCTGTTTCGGGAGATGTGCGTAAATACCATTATCGATGAGATACTGAATTTTTGTCATGTATTTAATACACGGTACAACGTACCATTAAAAAAAACAATGTATATAAAGATATATAGATTGATAGGTAATAATAAAAAAAGGAGATAAGGTATAATTCTATCAAAAACAATTAATAAAGTGATATATAAAGAAAAATAAAACATTAAGTGAATAACATAAAGTATAACAAAAATTACATCAAATGTAATAATAGTTATCAAATCAAATATGAAAGTCAACAATCAATTAAACTATAACAAATTAAAATAATTATGTCTGAAATTCAAGAAGCAATAAAAATGAAAATAAAATGAAATGTAAAATTCAAAAATCTAAAAACAAGAGATAAACATGACATCAATAACTAATTATAAACGACCAAATTCGTCCAGAAGAGCTTTCTTGTAGGCGGCTAGTGTTTCCGAAAAAACATCCGATAGGTAGCCATATTCGTTTCCTAACCTATGGAGCCTTCTAATAGGTGAGCTATAGAGATAATTTACACTAACATTGTTACAATGAAACAATATACTTTGTCTAGTGCTCCTGGAAGGGATGTGATAAAAAATTAGCTGCGTTAGTTCTGAACTGTTATAATAATTATTTACGATTTTATACAGTAACACGAGGTCAGCAATTTTCCTTCTATCGGATAACCTATTTAGTTTAATTAGAGACAATAGAAAATTATAATTTATATCCATTATTGGTATGTGCAATTTAAAATTAACAACTCTCAAAAATTTGTGCTGCACTCGCTCAATATTATTAGAGTGAACAGTATAATGTGGAGACCATACAGGAGAATTGGATTCTAATTAAGTTCGTACTAGAGACGTATATAATAATTAAATGGCATTTATAGTGTTAAGTCTTTTGTAAGCCTCAAAATAAATCCTAGCATCTTCAACGCATTATTAGTGATGTTGTCAATATCTGGAATAAATATTAGTTTCTCATCAAATATCACATTCTGTGGTAATAAAACGAACCCAAAAAAAAACAGCGAAATATATTGACAGTTAGATTGAGTCCGAGTGAGAAGTACTCCTACCCAGGTAGGTATTCAAAACGACTTTCTTCTTCTTTTGGTGTCATGTCAGGTCCCCCCAACGTTGACTATCACCCGAGAGAAAGCGTCCCTGTCCTGGGCAGCACGAAACAGCTCTCCAACACTTCTTATGCCCGTCCAGTCGCGTATATTGCGGAGCCAGGAAATTTGTCTCCTTCCAACACCTCTACGACCCTTTATCTTGCTCATAAGAATCAGGTGGAGCAATTCATATTTTTCTCCTCTGAGCACATGACCCAAATACGATACCTTTCGGATTTTGATATTTGTCAGCAACTCTCTATTCACTCTAGCTCTTTGAAGAACTCTTGTGTTGCTGACCATATCCGTCCAGGGTATCCGGAGCATTCTCCGATGTATCCACATTTCGAACGCCTCCAGCCGGTTCATGCTACTCACTTTAAGGGTCCACGATTCCACTCCGTACAGCAGGACTGACCATATATAACATTTGACCAGTCGCTGTCGAAGTTTCAGGTTAAGATTGTCATCGCAGAATATCTGTCTCATTTTGTTAAAAGCAGCTCGCGATGCTTCAATTATGCATTTGACTTCGGTTTAAAACGACTGACGCTGATGATGAAATTAGTCGCGGTGATGTATTTGAAATGGCGGATATTTATTGTTCCATTTCATGTTTAATCAAAGTGAAAAATTACAATTCCACAACGCTGGAACAAACAAAGCAATTGGACAATTTAAATGAAACCATTTACAGCGACCGGGAACTTTTTGCCCGACGGTTAAATGACAAGCCTATATCGGAATTGGTCATAAATTAATATGCTCACGTATTTATACACACGACATAATTTAGATGTTTTCTATGTTTGTTAATATGCCCGATGTCATCCTCAATGACGTAATGGCTATGTCCACGGAACTAGAGATGTCTCAGAGATAAAGTAAAGAATCGTCAAATTAGGAACGAATGTATTCCTCTCTGTAGAGTAGTCAATAAAATAAAGAAAGGATAAAATAAAGAAATGGTTTGATCGAGTGAAACGCATGAGTGAGGATACGATGATAATGAAAATATTACATTGAAGAATACAAAAATCAAATCCTGATTTTTGTGTATGTCTTTCTAATTGATTAATTAATTTGTTTTTAAATTTCAATACAGCGAGGAATTTTTATAATATTCTTTTTATAATAATTTTTATAATATAATATTCTTCCCTTAAATAAAATATCAAACAGAAGTGAGACAGGGCTGCGTTCTTTCAACCATAAACTTCCAAAAGACAAAAATATATTTCTGCAGGATATTATAAACAAAGTCTCGACGAGATCCATTCAGAGACACAAGTTTCCTAGATTTATGTTTTTTATTGCTAATGGCCAAGTATTTCTAAGCAATCAATTGAATTGGTGGGTCGTATGATCCACAAATCAGGCGGTGGGAGATGAAATGAAGCACTAAAATTAACTTAACTTTTATACGAACTTAACTGGAGCTCTACTACTCTGTAATTTGCTCTTATCGTCACTCGAGAATCTTCCACTAGTCTGTGTAATATTTTATTACATCATTTATATTCCCAAAAGTTCTACAAGGTTCCCAAAAGTTCTATAAGATTCCCAAAAGTTCTGAAAGGTTCCAAACTAAGAAACGCAATGTATCGGTGAGTCTAAAAGGTTCCAGAACGTTCGATAAAGCTTCAGAAAGTTCTGGAAGGAGAACGTTCTCGAAGATTCCCAAAAGCTCTATAGGGTTCCAAACTGAGTGGTGGAATTTATCAGTGAGTCTAGAAGGTTTCATAATGCTCTAGAAAGTTCTAGATGAAGAAAGTTTCAGAAAGTTCTACAACGTTCCCATTACAGGTGCCGAAATCAACAAAAAAGAGACGTCAACGCATTTCTATGCGAATTATGGTCCCAGGTGAAGCCGGGCCAACCAGCTAGTCAATTTTAAAAATCGTCCATAGTGAGGACTTTACTTCTCTTCACTTATGAATTGTCATACTTTTTGTAGTAAACGTACAATCGCATTTGCACTCCCCGCTATCTTTACCGAAACCGATTGATCTGAGCGTCCAAACAATGGAACTCGCCACGTCTACATGATGGTCAACCATACATATCTGGCAACATATTTATGTTATTTATACTTCGTGGTTTATAATTGGGTTTGTTTTTACTCCCTTTATATTAACTCGTGGAGTCTGCTTGCTTGGTGAAAAAACTTTAGATCGATTTTTAACCCTTTTCCCGTGATCCAATCGAGCTGAAACTTTGCAAGAAGACTCGTGGCGACGATCAAGAAGATTTGTCAAATTTTCGTTAAAAAAAATTAATAATTATGTTATAATTTCGGATATTTAGAAATTTTATTGGCTTTTTCAAATTGGAATCATTAGAAAAGTTTGATTACTAGCAACGGCGGCCCGATAACGTCGCGGAATATTTTCTAAATTTGAATTACTTTGTACATAATAGGTACTTAATAGGTACTTCACTACGAATATCGAAAATCTAAATTGAGTGACCAATGTTTTTAGAATTTAATCTTCAAAGCATGAAGTGTCTTATCAAAACTCTAAACATCTGACATTTTAGAAATATATTAAATTACTGTAAGTTTAGTGTTATGCTGTATGTTTTAATTCGTCTTTAATTGTTGTTATATTTAACAAAGAAAGGGAGTATAATAGCAACTTGGTTTTTATGGGTTACTTTTTTTGTGACACGGTGATGTGAGTAGGTTTACTTTAAATTTGAACATTCCTGAAAGTGCGCAATAGAGAGGACGTGCTGGAACATTCAGGAGTTTTTATTTACAGTGCACTCTTCCGTAAGTGGCGCGTTAGTGAAGTGAAATCCATTCCTGAAGCGGAACTTGAGGAAGTTTATCTCTCCCACGTGATTCCTCTCGTAGCAATCGAATCACCCTGTGTTACCTATAAAACATGCTATCTACAGGGTGAGCCGCTTAGAGCCTGCAAACAGGATGTGCAAATAGTGTAAAAGTATCGGGATAAACTTTATGTCTCAGCCACGTGTGTCATATACTGTCTAGACTACGTTTTTTCCATGTTTCGTACAAGGATCTAATATTTTACGGTCCAATCGCCTACCGTTAATAAAAGTAATAATATTTATTGACTATAATTTTTCATCTATAAAATAATTACCGAATTGCTGGTTTTAAATAATTCTTTAATGTATTGATGTACGTTTAAAACTATCTCCTTTGCTTGGCCTGAAATGAAAGCGATTTCCCATTGCCTTACTTTGACATCATCGCGTTTTTGTAGTCACCGTATTTTTAAACAAAAAATATTAAACAAAGAAACAAAGAGTTGCTTTAAATACCGAATACCACTACACAGGTTATATGTTACAGAGGGTGTCACTCACACTAGTAAAAGTGGCATTCAAAAGTGGATGCCTGAGCGGATAAATTTCAAACTCTCTCTGATGGTGTACAAAAGTCTTCAAAGAAAGGCACCACAATGTTTGATCGACCTCTGTATTCCAGGCAATGTATCACTGGAAGAAGGGTGACACTGCGGTCAGCTAAATCAGAGGCACTTTGCAGGCTGGTAGTACCAAGGGGACCTGGAGCCACCAAGTTTGCGGAACGTGCTTTCAGCTTTGCGGGCCCAGCTATGTGGAATCAGCTGCCACCAGTGTTGCGATCTATGGATAACCAGGAACTCTTGAAGAAGAGCCTAAAAACTATTTTTTTCGGGATGTCGCACCGAAAATGTTAATTTATATTAATTTATACAGCGCCGCAAAAACGGCGCTGTATAAATTAATATAAATTAACATAACATAAGATTAATTGAACGGACCCTACGTTAATTTGTCGACTTGTTTATTTTATTTTCGATTTAACAATTTGTTGTTTATTCCAACACGGAATAAAATGTAGATTGGGTAACGGGATTCTCCAATGCATTCTCCGTTATAGAAGTGTCGACCGATCCTAACGAGATTCTGTGCTGTCTGCAAGCCAGCTAATCAAAAAGAGAGCTGGTGCTCACTCTTTTTATAGCAGCGCCACTTTCTGTTTCCGTAAACTGAAGTGTAATAGGAGAACTAAAATATTAAAAATGTTGAATGCCCTAGGACTGGAAACCGTAAATCAAAGAATAATATATAATGCAATGGTGCAAATATTTAAAATTAAACATGGATTAGTACCCAAATTCTTTGATGACAGGATGAAGCTGAATAAGGATTTTCATTCTTACATTACATGAAGAAACGACAACATAAGACTATCAAAGGAAATTCAAAACATGTAGAATATAAGGAGGTTTAAACTAAAGGGCAAACATTTTATTATGAAAACTTTTAAATGATTAGATGGATTGCAATATGTCTAAGTGAAATCATATATTAGCCCACACATCATTATGTGTGGAACTAAATTATTAAGATTAATAGATAAATAAATAAATAAAGGTGGCCCGCCTGAATAAACCACACGATTTGAATGGCAACAAACATTTCAATTCCCACTTAAAAGTATTGTATCAAATTCTCTAGAAAAGATTATTTTTTTGATATTTTGAATTTTCTCTGTTTGGGAAATAATTTTTTGTATTTCTTGGGCACTTACAATGTAACAATTTCTTTCAGACATTATTAAAGAGTTTAAATTTACAATGTACAATTTGTTACTTATTAAAGAATTTACGCTACCGGTTTCGACACGTCCGTGTCATTAACGAGCGTTATTTAAACTTTAAACGTTATTTAAACAATTAATGTATATTATAGATATCTTACAGAGACGAAACTGTATTTCTTATAGGAAAGGAGATATAGAAGTCGTTTCGGTGTACATAGGACTTATGAGCTATCTTATGTTAGGTCATAAGTCCTGTTTACACCCAAATGACTTCTATACCTACTTTTCCATAAGAAATACAGTTTCGTCTCTGTGAGATATCTATAATACACATTAATTGATTAATAATGTCTCTGTGACATAAATCCAGCACTGTTCTGAAAGATTTGAACAAACTCAAAATATTCTGAGTTATTTAAACAGTTTAAATAACGCTTGTTAATGACACGGACGTGTCGAAACCGGTAGCGTAAATTCTTTAATGAGTAACAAATTGTACATTGTAAATTTAAACTCTTTAATAATGTGGGAAATAATTAGCTAACACCCTGTAAGTGTAAGTTAGTGTTAACACTTCGGGGGGCAGTTTGTCTCCGGAACGGCTGCAATCCAAGCGCCAGTTCGGCTGCATTGGATTTTCAATAAAACGAATCCAAAGTCATTGATTAGCGATTTGGTGTTAAAGGCATCGCAATGCGTTCTGAATAATTCAATACGAAGTGCACAGTAACGCTTTAGATTTTCTCGGAAGGAAATATCTTTAAATTACTTCGAAATAAATGTTTTTCGTTTATAGTCTTTCTGATAAATAATATAGTTCTTATTTATTTACTTTACTTTGGGGAAAATTAACAGCAAAACAACAATCTTAACAAATATGAAATAATGGTTTTTAAAATTATGCCAATTACAAATTTTCCACTGAATATAGTAATTTAATTTAACAGCGAGTGGAGAGGGTTGGGGGGAATGTGGGACTGGAGTAGAAGGGAAGATATAATATACGAATTGAATACACAATATAAAAATGAAATATAACGACCCTAAGCATGCCTAAATACCTATGCCTTATATTTTGTAAGAGGGGCCTTTAAAAGTTTGTTCAAATAGAAAAACTTCAAAGCTTAGACCGTGTCTAGAGAATAGTGCAACAAAATTTACGAAGTTATTGCTGAACATAATACTTACAGGACTGCACGATATCGGGAACTGACTGCAAGATATTGGAAAGGTCAAAACTAATACATTAACACCATTTTCAATGACGCATGTTTTTTAGAAATCCAGATCTGAAAATAAATGGATCGTAGTAGACGTTAATAAACAAAAAGTCTTGAGGAAGCCAAGACCCACTAGTGGTTAAGGGGGGGGTAAGGTTTTTAACTTTTTTTTGCATTTTATTTTTAATTTTTTAAATGAATGTATAACATCGCAAGAATATTGTGTCAAAATTTCAAGTCAATCGGAGCAAAATTGACGAAATTATGAACATTTCAGCGATACTCAGACTGATTTTCTATACCTGCTCGGGCAGCTAAGAGACGCGCTCACCTGAGGACTACCGGACGTGCTATTTGTATTGGAAGAGTTTTGCGTAGACAAGGAGAAAAAGATGCTGATGATGAAAGCTCTTTGCTGTGTGAACATGGCATCGACGATTATATGTAAGTATAAAAAAAGTGTTGAATTTTATTTTGAATTTTACAGTGTGCAAAACTTTAAAGCGTTTTCCCCACATCTCACGTTTTCAAAGTCGGTGTCCATCATAACTTCAAAACTACTGCACCGATCCTTTTGAAATTTTGAGCACTATTTCTGTACATAATTTACGAGGTAACGCTGGAGACTTTTTTTCAAATTTGTTATTAATTTTTATTTTTTAAAAACAAATTAGTCGATATTTTTCGCAAAAAACCGTGATTTTCCCTTCAAAGTGTTCCAAAAAATTTAAAAAATGGAATTTCAAAAATCCCTCCCAGCATTACCTGGGAAAACCTATTGTCTAACGAATGAATTTTGATTTTTTGTTTTCAGATGATCTAGCACCAAGTTATGATGGACACCGCAATTCTACTTTTTTCCGAGACACGTCCGAATAATTGCTGCCATTGCCGTATTTTTTAATATTTCGTCTTGAAAATTTTACACAATATTCTTCAATTGTCATACTTTAATGTATCATTGATTTTAATAAAGAGTTTTAAACTGTGTCGTCACAAAAAATTCACAAAAACATGCCTTTTTTTGTACGAATTAACCTTACCCCTCCCCCTTAAGGAGCCAATGGTTATGATGATGATTAAGATTAACATATTGCGCTGGCTGGGACATCTACACCGTATGGATCATCTGGAGCCCCCCAAAAGGGTATTGTTTAATGACCCAATGGGTAGAAGAAGTGTCGGAAGACCGAAACTGCGGTAGTTAGATGGTGTCGTTGCGGACTGTCGGGCCCTGGGGCAGCAAAACTGGAAAACGGCAGCCAGCGACAGAGCAGCATGAAAGACTTTCTTGGAGGCAGCTAGGACCCACCAAGGGTTGTAACGCTGAAGATGGATGGATGGAGTTATGATGATGAGGTACATAAATGTGACAAACCCATTAAGTCCTTCACCTTCATTCACTGTAAATTAAAAAATGAGAGATGTTTTCGGAGTAAAATCCCTCGATAGTGCTCCTGACTTTGAGCTCTTTTTTGGGACGTTTGTATTTTTCTTATTTTCCTGTCGATTCCCTTATTCCTGAAAATCGTGATGCCTAGATAATCTGTTGATGTCCTCAATGATTATCGTCCACCTTTCTCTAGACGATAGCCAATAGCTTCTTCAATATTGTCTCTCTATTGTGTTAGAAATCAGCTTCTTCCTCTCTTGTCTTCCACCTTTAGAGGACAATTTGGGAACACTACTCACAACGGTCCTGAATAAGAGTTGGGTCTTTGTCCTTCCATCTTAAGTCACCGTTAATTTCTCTTAATTATCATCCTCTCCACAGGTGACGTGTTCGATGAATTGGAGGTTGCATCTAGGACAGATCGTGAACAATCTACTTTGAATCATAATCATAACAGATGTACACTGATGAAGAAAGAGCACTAACGAAACTAACTTAATCTATGTAATCGATAATAACTTAATCAAAATAGCTTACAGAAAGATTGTAAATTTTAAAATTAATTATTATAGCTAAATACAAAGTAAAAAATAATATCAAAAATAAATACCATACTGAATGAAATATCTATTTCTGATAAATTTTTCAGTTAGTGATCTAAGAGTTGGGACATCAAACCTCATTCCAAAAGCTTATTCGATTTTCATAACACAGGTTTATATCCTTCCCTATAGATGAGGACATCTATAGTTTTCGTAACTGGCTTTATACAAGTGTTTTATTTATATACAGGGTTATTTGGAAAACATTTATAACCTCACAGAACTATATTCCTGCCTGAATTATTAGTAGAAAATGTTCAAGCAATCATTACCATATGACAATATCAATATGGAGATATGCAACATCAAAGTTTGGATTTTTTTCAATATTTCTGACTTCTTTTTACAAAATGTTGGACTATAATTACAGTAACATATATCGAATATGAAAAATTCATTCCCTATAATACAAATCAAATAAAATAATAAAAAAATTGGAATTCCAAATGGAAAAAATTCCAATTGGAAATTTTTCAGTATTTTTATCATTTTATTTAACTAGTATTGAGACTTATGAATTTTTCGTAATAAGAATATTCTGTCTTATGTTACTTGTTTAAATTTATATTCTGTATATTTGTGAATGCCCATAAGGGCGTTAAATAAAAAATAAATAAATAAATATTGATACGACACGTATTCCCAATGTATTTATTTATTTATTGAAATTAACGGACATAGTCCAATAAAATAAAATACATAACGCGAACAATATATAATACATCAGAATAAAAATTATAGCAATTTAAATACAAAAGCTAGGACAAATGAAAATTACTAACAAGATGGAGACAAGGTCTGGACTATCTAATCAGAGATTGTTTAAATCTGACAGACTTACACCAAAGAAGTCCAGATCCTGTCTTGAATTTATAAGACGACATAACCGTGACATGGGAGCATGAAATCCATAATTAGTTCTATGATGGCTAAAGAACAACAGTTCATTATTTCTGAGTCTACGGGAAGGGATATTGAATTTTATTTGGCCCACTAACGAAGGCACATCAGTGTGGCCGTTTAATATTTTGAATATGGTGATTAAGTTAGTGTTTTCTCTACGTTTTTGGAGGTTAAAAATTTTCAACATTGACTCAATTTGTGATTAAGTTAGTGTTTTCTCTACGTTTTTGGAGGTTAAAAATTTTCAACATTGACTCCGGTATCCAATCATGACGTACGGTATCGAGACAAGGGCTGACACTACCAGAACAAAAAATCTCCTAAGAATAACTGAGATGAAGACTCTCCGACCCATTGCGGGACTGACAAAACGAGACCGAGTGAGGAATTCCGAAATACGAAGGACCTGTGACGTCGAGGATATTGTCCGATGGGGAAGATCTAGAAGACGTTACTGGAGAGATCATGTGGAGAGAGCTTGTACTGAGAGAGTAGTGAGCATAGCAGCGAACAAGCTGCCGTCTGGTACCAGACTCCCAGGAAGACCGCATAAAAGATGGCGAGATAGCTGGACATCTGTATCCCAGGAACAGGCTCCGAGCAATGACAGGACGCAGTCCTAGATGAAGCAGAAGAAGAAGAAGAAGACTCAATTTCACTGTACATCTCTATTTAAAAAATAAAGCGGTTCGGAAAAGTTTGACCCGTATCCCGTCGGGCAGGTAATCACCGTTACCAAATTGGCCAAAATAATATTTCTCCAGGTTTGTGCGACGGAATAAATAATTCACCCCTAGCACTCGGGGGTTGAATAATGCAGCCCTTCGCGAACTTGGGACAGCGGGGGATGATAAAAATTCCTCGCCGGGTTGCATTGTTTATGAGCGCCAAATCCGCTTTAATTGGATGTGCCCGCGCCGCACTGCGGCCGGCGCCAATCAGGGGCGGGCTGTTGCGCCCTCAAACGCGTCACATTATTACTGAAACAGGCGTGCTGGTGATCAACCAAACAGCGCAGACGACCCATAATTACACACGCGTAATCATGACACGCCGCCTGCTGGCCCATGGCGAAATGCCCACAGATTGTAATTAGAAACGGAAACAAAACTAACCTAAACAGACTCCAACGACAGCAAAACAAAATATTAAAAATGGTCTGAAATACCGAACACCAACTGAAACTGACCCTAAAATTGATGCTGATATTCTTGCAGACACCTTATCTTCATTCAAAAACTCACTCATACACAACATCCATTTTCTAAATGATGACATGAACCTATAGATCCATTAAATCAATTATTCATTAAATACTAATCGCACTTCACTCAAACACAAAATATATAATGTACATGTAAAATATAATTATATGCAAAAATACATGTTACTAGAGCGTGCCGAAGACACTTGTAATTGGGATAATGGGAATAGTCTTCACTATAATGTTTGTTATCAGAGTATCATGTACCTATTATCCTGTTAGTATCTCTAATAAATAAATAAAATTTAAAAAACTGTATACCGTATAATACAACAATTAAACATCGAAAGCATTACAAAAATCGAAACACTTAAAATCATTCACAGACCAGCAATTGGCGAAATACAAGACGAAGACATAAAATTACACGAAAAACACCGACACAACACTAGAATGGCTCAAAACTATCGCATAACACACGCCAAAACGAAAACAGGACAATCCCGACTAATCTGCAACGGACTAAAATTATACAATGACCTGCCACAACAGACCAAACATCTGACCACTGACAAATTCAAAACAGATATGACAAAAATATTAGAACTCGGCCAACTATAAAAAAATGACTTTGTATCTAAATTTTTACCACGTGCTTCAAACAGAAAATTGATTGGAAACACGAAAATTAACCGGCCGGGTGCCGGAGCGAAGATCTGCTGCCCCTAGACTTCTTCTTCTTCCTCAGCCTTTTTCCCTCCACTGCTGGATGTAGGCTTCTTCCATTTTCTTCCACTCATCTCCTTTTCTCCCCCTTCGCATCCAGGTTCTTCCTGCTTGCTGGACGATGTCGTCAGACCACCTTTTGAGAGGTCTTCCGGCGCTTCTATTTTTCGTCCAGGGCCTCCATTGTAGGATTCTGGGTGCCCATCTAGTATCGTCCTGTCGAGCCATATGTCCAGCCCACTGCCGTTTTAGTTTCGCAATACGGTCCATAATATCGCCAACTTTTGTTCGGCGTCTTTTTTCTTCATTTCTGATTTTATGTCGAAGGCTCACTGCCTTTCCATGGCACGCTGTGTACATTTTAATTGGTGTATACTTTTTTCTGTTAGTTTTGCTATTTCTAGGTTGCAGTCACTAGACACGTATGCGAATTCGGCATATTTTACCTGCGTTAATGGGTTTTTAAAGCTTATCAGTGGTTATGTCACAAGTTTTTGAATGAATAAACGAGTTCTATTTGTCAAGTAACCTCATTTGCCGCGCAAACCAGACAAAAAATCATTCCAAATGTCAAAAATGTCCTTAGGTTTTCACGGCCGTTCAGAATCTTTTGTGTATAGTTTTCTGGGATATTTTGCCGTGTGTGTGTGACCTCTCTGGCCAACGTTTCGGATCCCATTGCAGGGTCCATCATCAGGGCTGATGTGATGAGTGAGTGTTAAGTGTAGGTTAAGTATTACCTTGCAATACCGTACCGAAGTCAGGGTGTCTCCAAGTTTGTGTTATGTTAAATACTGGATTGCAGTACCGTGTCGAAAGCAAGGTGTGTGTCTTCTTGTAGTGTTTTATATATCTACTAACGGATGTCGGACTGTGCGGATCGTCTATTTGATTTATCCTGCAGCGCCGGATACCACGATGTTCTTAACTTAAGACCGTCATCCCTATTAATGTTTACCGGGTGCTTGTATATTTCGATTGCTTCTTTGACCAGGCGCGTGTGGTGACTTTTGGGCTTTCCTAAGATTTTGGGCTCAAATGAAAAATGGTGGCCCGTATCTAGAAAGTGCTCAGCCAATGCCGATTTTTCCGGGTGACCGAGTTTGCATGCTCTTTTATGCTCATCAACCCTCTTTGAAATCGTGCGTGCTGTTTGTCCCACATACACTTTGTCGCAATTTTGACAATCGAGCCTATAAACACCGTCGGTCTCAAGGGGATCCCGATCCTTCGCTGGTCTTAAGAGGTCCTTAACCTTGTTGTTTGTGCCGAACACTGTCTTAATATTCTGTTTCTTGAGGGCTTTGGCAATCCTGTCTGTTACATTATGGATATAAGGCAAGAAAGCAATCCCTTTGATCTCAGCTTCTGTGTTTTTCTCGGAGCTGTTAGATTTGGCTCTTATGATGTGCCGTATCTGCCGTCTTTGGTATCCATTGCTTTCTAGCGCGTCGCTCAGTGTACGAATCAGTGCTAGAAGATAAGATAATAAGAGCCAAATATAACAGCTCCGAGAAAAACACAGAAGCTGAGATCAAAGGGATTGCTTTCTTGCCTTATATCCATAATGTAACAGACAGGATTGCCAAAGCCCTCAAGAAACAGAATTTAAGACAGTGTTCGGCACAAACAACAAGGTTAAGGACCTCTTAAGACCAGCGAAGGATCGGGATCCCCTTGAGACCGACGGTGTTTATAGGCTCGATTGTCAAAATTGCGACAAAGTGTATGTGGGACAAACAGCACGCACGATTTCAAAGAGGGTTGATGAGCATAAAAGAGCATGCAAACTCGGTCACCCGAAAAAATCGGCATTGGCTGAGCACTTTCTAGATACGGGCCACCATTTTTCATTTGAGCCGAAAATCTTAGGAAAGCCCAAAAGTCACCACACGCGTCTGGTCAAAGAAGCAATTGAAATATACAAGCACCCGGTAAATATTAATAGGGATGACGGTCTTAAGTTAAGAACATCTTGGTATCCGGCGCTGCAGGATAAATCAAATAGACGATCCGCACAGTCCGACATCCGTTAGTAGATATATAAAACACTACATGAAGACACACACCTTGCTTTCGACACGGTACTGCAATCCAGTATTCAACATAACACAAATTTGGAGACATCCTGACTTCGGTACGGTATTGCAAGGTAATACTTAACCTACACTTCAACACTCACTCATCACATCAGCCCTGATGATGGACCCTGCAATGGGATCCGAAACGTTGGCCAGAGAAGTCACATACACACGGCAGAATATCCCAGAAAACTATACACAGAAGATTCTGAACGGCCGTGAAAACCTAAGGACATTTTTAACGAACCTCTATGGGGAGGAAGTTTATCTAAATACACGCCGACTGGAGAGCTTACGAAGTAAGAAAGAAAAGCTGCTTAGCAACTTAGCTTTTCTACAGAGATGTAAAGCACAGTCGGCAACACCAAATTTCATAAAAATACGACGACATATCTATACGGAGAAAGCGGAGAGAGTATTTCAACGAGCTGAGGCTGCCCTTATAAGAGAACGAGTATGCAGCACACGGTTGGAGTTGGATAAAGTCACTAGGATCCTCTACGACCTACATTTGAACCTGAGTGGATCATTGTCTTATGACGATTGGACGAGAGTGGACAAGATGACATCGATGCA